>NBZA01003100.1:25166-38073 GCA_003054995.1 Aleochara bilineata
TTTTTTGCTGCATTGCTTTGCTTAGGTTTTCTTTTACGGGCCAAATTAAGTTGCCATAAATTTTAAACCAATTACGAAACCCCTTGCGGTTCAAACATCCAGCCCTTAGAGTGCGGATAAAATCAATAAAACCTCGGGAAGGACGTCAAGGAAGAAAGTCAAGCTCAAGCTCAAGCTCAGGTTTGTTTGAGCAATCAATCCTTCAGGTAAGTGTCTATATCAAGCGTTATTAATTAATGGCTGTGTCCATAATTTTCCAACGTATATAACAGTAAGATGCTCATTTAATAATATGTAATGTGCGAGACAAGGCAAGGCGAGCGAGCGTCCAGCCCGAACCTGATAACTCTTTGTTAGTTTAGGATCACTTCAGGACGAGGGCCATTGATTATGCGCAAACAGTTAATCCGCGAACTTAAATTTAAATTTGCGTAATCGCTACACGTAGGTACGTACCTCACTAACGTCACAAAATTGACTAGCAGCAAGAAAGGTAGGAAGCTCGTACTCCTGTAACAGACAAAAAACACAAAAACTTCAGAAAACTTTTGAAGAAATGAGATAAAAACTATTAAAACAAAAAATTCAAACTCGAAATCCAAGAAATTCGCATTAATTTCTCTGCAGCTCGTAGTAGGAGAGTCGATGAAGGAAATGAATAAAGACGCATTCGAATGGTGAAAAGGCGTTACCCGACGAAGTCATTAAGCGCGACGAAAAGAAGTCATTAGCGTTCCCAAAGCGTCCGCCAAGGCGCTAAGCGTTTCTCTGTCTTCACTCCAAGATCCAACATCTCAGATCCAAGATCGTTTATAGATAATACTCCAAGTCATTTTATAAACAAATCAAGAAAAACTCACTCAACGCGAATAAGAAAAAGCAACGCCAGGCCAGAGCAGTGATTGATTAATAACTTCAATCGCCAGATCACATCAGGTAGAGTGGCGCGAGAGTGAAATGTGAGAAGTGGGAATGTTTTTGCGGCAAAAAATGAAGAAACGAGGTGAAAGCAAAGTGTTTTTATCCATTAAAGTCAAATAGACTAAAGGTGGAACAAACGGCGGCGTGTTTTTCTTGTTTTTCGCACAGCAGACAAGGCTAAAGTGATCGCCGGCCTGTCTAATGGCATCTCAAGCTCAAGCGCAAACGGAAACTAGTAAGTAATAGTGCGAAGGTTAGACTGCTTTTAGGTGATTTGCGGCTGTGAAAAATGATTGGCAAACGTGGCAGCTTATATGCCAAAGAACATTCGCGAATATTTTCATTTTTGCCCAAGAAGAGTCAGTTGCTTCATCTATCTTCTTGCCCTGGCACTTATCACTTTTAATATATTCAACAAGTCACACGGTAATATGAGCTTTGGAATTTTTTCATCCCCCAGGAGAGGACAAACCGGCGAAATGGGTGAGTGAGTCAAGAACGAGAAAGACTTAGACGAGAACGGATCTTATCTAAATACCCTAAGAACGGACCATTATCCCATACATTATCCCGGACGGTTTTACACCACTGCATCAAACAGGACACCGGACAAAGGAGTTGAAGGAAAAAAATAGGCAACGCAATTCAATTAAATGCCGGCATTGAGGATCGAAGAAAACGAACACTTCTTAGAAATCGCCCATCGCCTTTTTCTTTTTCCAGTTCAACTGCTAAATAAGTGTTGGTCATACGCTTGTGATTGCCTTGCTTTTCTTTGAACTTTTTCGGAAAACTGTTCTCCAAGGAGAAGCAAAACCCTTAAAATTCAATTAAAAATAGAATACAATTTCTGTAAAAAATTGACTGATTAATTACATTTACTTATTACCTACATTATAAGGATAATTAGTTGCAGAAAGTGAGTGTACTAACTGTGATTTGCAAGTTGCAACCACCAGGAATGAGCTGCGCATGTATGGAATGAAAAAGCAAATGCATGCTTTGCATGCGACCAAAAACAATTTTCACAAGTGTTATCTTAACAGTGGAAGCGGGCAACTAGTGCTAACTTAGATTACCGCTTCCAATTAACGCCCAGCCGCCGCCTTGTTGGCGGCCCTGGCAGAGTAGTGTTGGCAGTGGCGGTCGAACGGACTCCATGAGGGGAAAAAGCAAACGGCCACAAGCAACCGCACTAAACCGAACTAAAATAACTAACACGACATTCCCAACACCCCCTACACTCATATACCCGATGCATATTTAACACTTGCCCCTGAGATAAACCCTTCAAAATCGTAGGAATCATGCGGAAGCCCAAAAGGATAATAAAATAAACTTAGACTTCGTAATACCCACTCCTGAATAAAATAAACATCATTTCTCTGGATGTTTTTCCAAGGAAATAGAAGCAAAACTCATTCTGCGGTCTTTCATTAGTTTCTTATGAATATAAGAAAACGAAGCAAAAAATTATGCATCTCAGAGAGAAGAGTGCAGAATGAAATCATTCTGATGGAAAGCATCCAAGCAGCAAGCAAGAAAAAGTCAAGAAAAGCACTAACAAATGCTTGTAATGGTGCTTCCTTCATTTATAACGCATCACGAGTACCTCCAAGTCAATTTTTTCTAATAGCCGTACATTGTTATGTAATTTTTCAATTTGCCCTCGGATCTTCCGCCTACAACGAGCACGGATGGATGGAAAGCCGGAAACTTATTATTCATTTCTTCGAAATATCATGCAAACACAGAGCATCTTGCTTTACTAAATGGTACAACAAAGAGCAGCAGAGAGTGGATTGCAATACAGGTTTCTCCCTTCTTGGTTATTATTAATAAGCATGAAAAAACTAAAAACGTGAAATTTAAAAATTAAAATCTCATTTGAATACATGTGTTCTTGGTACATGGATATAGTTTGTGAGTCCTTTGACTAGCAGTTACAACTTTCGGCGAAATGTAATGAAAGTTTGCCGAGCATGGAAAGTAAGCGAGCGTGTCGCGGATTAAGATCATCTACAGATCGGAAAAGTTGTGCGACTGCAGCGACTCCAAGCCCTCACGACTTGTAACAACACCCAACGTAAACGTAAACGAAGCCCAAGCAGCAGAAACTACCGGAAAACTTTAAACTGAAAAACGTTCATTCCGCTGGGTTAAACCAAACATGTCTTTTCCTTAAAAATCCGCCTGCAACCCCTGGAATTTATGCATTTAATTTTGCCTGACTTTAATATGAAATCAATTAACCTGTGGTTACACATGCATCCGACAATTTCTCACACATGGCATCGATTTCCGTTTGCTTTTAATTAGCTCCATGCTGAACTTTCCGCGAAGCGATTTTAATTATGTTTGAATTTAAATTTAATTTAATCTTTATGCGAACAACTTGCCTGCCAACCAACCAACTTACTTACTTACTTTCAATTCGAAAACTAAACTTAATAATAAGTTTTAACTAATTGCGATTGTTCACGTGCTCATATCTAACAGCTTGGCTTGGTTTGGCGTGAAATTAAATTGTCGCAGAGAGAGAACTCCTCAATGAAATCTTTTCATTCGCGAGGTTATATCTGAAAGCACTTGAACCACTTTGTTATTGGCATTTTCTTCATTCAGAAGAGTATTTTATATGCAATGCAATTCCAATGGAGAAAAATATGCGGATATTAAAATAAAGCAAAGAAGCAAAAATGCATGAAATTCCCATTCAGATGAAACAAAAATGGGCAACTTCTTTTCTCTTCCCTAGTCGTTTCAATCAAGAGTAATAAAGATTTGTTTAGCAATTGGACATGAAATGAAATGAATTCGCAATAAAATACACACTGGATCTGCGAGGGAAAGAGAAAGAAAGAAGAAAATTGATGAAAATAACATAATGAAATGAAAACGCCAATCGTCGACTGAAGCGAATAAATGAGATGAATGAAAGGCGCCTGCCTGCACTCGCGCTTAAGCCAACATACATACATCCATGCCATTCAGCGCACAAACTGAAAGAAAGAAATGCAAACGTCAATACGAATGTTCGACGAATGCAGGAAGCGGCTTTCATTCCGCTTGTGCGACGCGCACGCCTGTATTGTCTGCCGCCTCAATCGCCGCTTTAGTTCGGCCTTAGAGGAAATATCACAAATTGTAAAAGCAGTAGCGGTATTGTTATTGCAAAGATGAAGCGGACACTTTTGTGCCTGAGACACTGAAAGCCTGTCTTCTTGCTTGCTCGATTGTCAGTTGCTCAAAATACCTACCGATCAGCAATTCCATTGAAACCCTTCAATAATTGCTCAATATTTTATCCAACCCAAAATCCAACCCGTAGCTGTATTCTAGAATTGACTTTCATGACTTTCAGCCAGGCATTGGTTGATTAATAAATGCACTCAACATACGCATTCATTTCTGAACAGATTTCAATCAAGCCAGTGAGGCTGAGCTACGCTGAGCCGAGTAGAGCAAGACACGAACAATTCGATTACCAGTCGGGATGCGGATGCGCATGATACATGGACATCAATTGGAATCCGATTGCAATTTGTCCAAAGCATATTATTGTTCGATTAATCAAAGTCAGTGAATTTCATGCACATTCGATTGCATCGATGGATGACGACTGCCAACCAGCCAGCCACCCACCGAGCGGGTCCAAGGCGCGCTTCAGCGCTTTTGCGTACGTGCCAGCGGCGGCGGCTGAGGCTGTGGCAATGGTGGTTGCATATGGAGGCAATTTACAAGTGGAATATGCAGGACTATAATGATGTGGCAGGGCGGCGCGCTGCGTCAATCAAAATGCTGCAGCGCCAGCAGATGTGTTCCGCTGCTTCTGCACACGCAACGCATGTCCTGCCATGATCCCCGGCGAGTGAACGATTTCGTCCTGATGTGGATGTGGATGTAGGAGCGCGGGGTATAAACTGATTAACCAGCACAAATCATTGGCAAGCGATCGTCTCCTCCATCTCGTCTCGTCGCTAGCCGCTGGCTGCTTGCTTATTTGAATGCGTAACACGCCCGACTTTAATCCTGCTCATCCCACCGACCGGATATTCGTCCGCAAATGCTTTAGCTACCCGATAATAATGCGTTTGTGTTCTGTTCAGCATGCAACTGAACTTGCTGAGTGAATACCACCATGCACTCACCGCAAGCACAAATGCGTATGTGAAGCCCAAATGCACGAAATATTACATTTTCTATGAGGATATTACCCTTTCCCTGGCATTTCCTAGTATTTCAAATGAATTAGTATGCTTTTCAATATTCATGGCAAAATATTAGGTTATATATACCTTGAATAGTAGCTGTCCGGCATTTTAGCCATCCAGCTACTCCGAGGACCACTGCGAGTATTAAAACACTTAATTACACCACCCATAACTTAATTATGATGATTAAAACACGCGCACTAATAATTTCGCGAGCAATTACTACGCATTGAACATAACCTTCAAGCATTTACCGAACAGTATAGTAAATAGTGGTGTGTTTCACCAAACACTTTACAGATGGCGCCAAGAGAAACGCAAAAAATATTTAATTACGAATTACTTTGGTAAAACTTTAAGATTATAACAATTGTGTAAATTGTTGTGCAATAAATAACTGTGAAATTCAATTAGGCGTAATAGGTATATGTGACCACGGCGTACGCAGTACAAGTTGCGAGCTAATAGCATGAAGGAAAAGGGTAAGCCACTCAGGCGTAATATCCTAACTAGCCAGCAGGCTCGTAGTGGTATTGTTGTTGTCGCCGGCTGGGCCCCACTAAGCCTACGCTACAACTTGGTCCTTTCTGCCAACAACCCCATATTGATGCTCGAATTGTGCTCAGAGACGAGTAGGTAGACACTTACCTAAAGCCATTCGCAATCCTGGCATATACATATGTAGGTAAGTGAGTTACCGAGGTTGCAGTGGCAGCTCAAAGATTGCAGCGCGCATTACAATATTGAATAAATCAATCATCAGCGAGTGGTAATTGATTAATAAATGCGACGTATTCACTCACTGGCAGCCTGAGGGCTGAAAAGGCAAGGATGAATGCGCGATTGCTGCCGGCTGCATTGGTTTGCCATTTAGCATTCGCCATTAACCATTCCATTCGCTATCAGGCATCGCATCGGGCTGTTTACCATTTGAAATTCGATCAAATTAATGTTGCCTGCCATGTAAGCGAAGACATGCTTGCCTGGTTGCCAAATTCGTGTTTCATATTTATTCGTGGCTATGTTTATTAATAAATCCAACAGCCATTGCATCATAACGATCGTAATGATGTAAATAATGCACTTGTTATGCGCATTATTCAATTTCAATTAGCAATGGTAATTAGCAATTAGCTATTTGAGCGAATTAGCTTTAATCCACTTAAACATTAGATCAGGTTACGTTCCTTGTCAAAAAACAAATTTAGACAAATGCAAAGCAAGAGTTTTCAACGCCAAGGTACTAAATATTCACGCAGATGATAAAAAACTAGAGAAAATTAAATTTTTTACAGTTTTCTGCAGTGTTGTGTTACAAAAATACTTCGCAAGTGTTTGCAAGTTATGCTCGCAATAACATTTTTAATAATCTGGTGCTGAGAAGCAGGCGAAAAGTAAATGCCAAAGATTTACTATCTGTTACTGTGTTGCTGCTACGTCTGACGCTAACGCAAGACTTGAAACTGCCAACACAATTTATTTTAACCAAGTTTATGATGATTAGTATTAGTATAGTTATAAACAAGACTATGTGGCTAATATTGATTTATTAATAATGCATGCTTTATTATTGCTCGGCTAATCACCTAAATTAGCTTTGATAATTCCTGCAGGAATATTGCCAATACTAAACATAAACTATGTAGGTACTATTATTATGGTAATGTTTATTCATAGTCTAAGAGAGTTTTAGCCGTGTAATGCGCAAAAATCAATGAAAAGTATTGAAGAAAAAAGCCAGAAGTGATGACAAAATATGAAATATTTCACAGAGGTCACACGACATCGCCTCGCATATTTCCACGTCAGTCCTGCTTTGCCACCCAATATTTTGCATCCTGACGTCTGTGCATCGCCTCCATTCAATTTCAATTTATTACAGATATCATGAAAGTTTGCACACACTGTCTGGGCGTCTAAAGAAACATTATAATACATCCGCTGAAGGGGCCGCATTATGCGCCCGAAAGCAATAAATCATTGCTCACCTTCAGCGCCACCAAAAATATTCAAAAATACAAGTATAAAGTGCGCGAATGGATGAAAAAGGCACTCCAGCGTGGAAATTGCTCCTTTGGCAAGGCAGTATCAGTGTCAGTGTCGTACACACTCTTGCCTAACCGAGGACACGCATTGAAATAAACCTGAAGTGAGATAAAAACGCGGAAGCAGAGAAATATGCAAAGCGGAAGGCAGACTCACACCCAGACCCAGAGGCAGACGCAGTCAAGAGAGGAGATGAACAGACAGTTTGCTCTATTTCATTGTCCTTCTGTTAAAAAAAGAACACGTTGGTCTACGTTAAAATTAACTACAGTTTTGTGTATTCAAATGTTTTTAATTAAAGTATATTATTGCCAATTTAAAGTTTGATCTTTTTGAATAACTTTTTGCGTTGTGTTATAAACCTAAGGACAAGTTTCTGCCTTCTTGTTGTTCTGTTCTTGCCTATTTTTCAAGACACAGCAAGCCAAAGCAAGGCATTGTTGGATGCAAAGGGCGCGCGCTAGTCTGGTTATTAGAATTCACTTGCCTGGAAGGCCATAAAATTTTTCATTCGGATTGTTTTTGTTTAGTTAGGCAGAAATTTATAACCCCAGTCGTAAATTAACTAGTATAAATATAAATTACTGAATTGTCGCCGACCGCCAGCGCCGCCACTACCCTGTGCAATATAAATAACACTTTTTGAGTTTTCTTTTATGCTTCACGCTTCTTTTAAATTTCTTTGTTTGTTTATGACAAGTTTTCCTGTTTCATAATTTTTAAATGAACAAACACCTTCGTCCTTAAACTTTCGAGGTTATAACTATGTACATATTGTAGGTTATAACAGGATGCTGACAGAATCCTGATAAGAAAAAGAATAGTGCGAGGCGACGTGTAAAGCAACTCGACGCCCGCGATTGCTAATCTAGTCTCATTGTTGACACAACAAAATTGCTAGAAATTTCGCGCGAGCGACGATATGCTTCAAACTAATTTCAAAGTAATCTTCCCAGGAATATGCGCGCACGGATAGACGTTTGTTTTACAACAAATGTCAACAAAGAAATAAATTGAAAAAGAGAATTCCGCGCAATTTATTGATGATAAATGATAAGGATAAATATGAATAGACAAAAAGTGAGGCGAAAGTTGACAAAGTTTAATTTATTGCCACGGGCGTTATCAATAATAAAAAAAAACGAAAGAGACCGACAAGCGCAGTGCGTGGCTTTCAAATGCAGAAAGAAGAACGAAGACGGCGAAAGAAAACATTTGCTTTTTAAAGCTTTTTTAAGCTTCTGCGAACATGCAGGCAACTCGCGTTGAGTTAATAAAAGCCTCGGAATGACATCGACACTGTCTGTCACTGGGCGAACCATCAATCAATTTGGATTTTATTGAATTTCGTTGCGTTGCGTCGGATAAGGATCCTTTATCAGGCTTCTTTTCATTCACTTGCATGACGTACATGCTCATATACTCATTTCTTCTTGTCAAAATTGATTTGAAACATGAAACCTACGTAATTGTATCACAAGGACGTTTTTATTGATGTTTTTCTGTAAAAAACTGAGAACACAATCTGAAGGAATGTTAATGTTGTTTTATCAACACACTTAAGAAGTGAAAGTAGCCTGAAATCAGTAAAATTCTTACTTTTGAGTAAAATTTCAAACTAATTTGTTTTATTTGAGTGAAATTATCAAGTTTTAGATAAAATTAACGTCATTTATTTGCATCCGAATTTTAAGTAGTTTACTTATCAGGAACGTGCCGAAAAGGGCTTGATACTGTCTTACATTAGTGTTTCGTATTTCGACATTGATTGTGATGTTCGAGTTCATAACCGGAGAACGAACGAGACGTGTAAATTGATTCCATCCTTGGATTATATCTTCTTCCTTCTCTTCTTCTTCTTCTAGCAATTAACCAACACTCAACCCTTCCTTTCCTTGCTCTGCTGTGCTCTGTTCAGGTCTAGCCTCGAGCAACACAACGAGAATACTTCCATCTGAGTTATCCAAGCATACAAACAATTCCAATTAAAGCGGAACCGTTTAATATTTTATTAAATTCAATTTTTAATCTAACTTTCAACTTTTCTCCAAAAGAAAAAAAACAAAAACTGTAAATTCAAGGCACGCTCATAAAATGTTTGCGTAAAAATTTTATTGCATTGCACTTCCTGCAGTCGACCGACAAGTGCATGAACGAACGTCACATGCTATTGATTTTCTGTTGTGTTAAGCAGAGAATAAAATGAGAAGTCGGCCAAAAATCGAAATTGCTTCTCGCGTCGAACGGAAGCTGTCAACTATTGGAAATCATTTACACACTGCCTGCTGACAAATTTGTAGGAGGTTTACAATAAATGAGCTCAGAAATCTGTACGTATTTAATACATCCGAGCAATTTAATTCCTAAATTGTGTGCCAATTTCTCCCAAAAGTATATTAAGATACACATCTGGAGCTGGATGGAAAAACGCAGATAGCTATCGATCAAATAAAGTGCTTTCTGTTGTCGGAAATTTCCCAAAAAGATAATTAGTTTTTTGTTGCCGGCTGGTCGGTCCCAGAGACATACATTATCAATGCCTTCATAGCATTCTTTTTCATCCCGTCAGTTCAAGGGAAATTGCTTTAATTAAAATCGCACACAGGGTTTCAGCATCAATGAGTGGCAATTACAAAAGTTGTTTGTTATTGCATGTTATGTTTACGCCCCGGACAGCATTCAGCATTCAGGATATAGGATTCAGGATTCAGAATTCAGGATTCAAGGACATTGGCAATCACACAAAACAAACAAACAACGCAGAAAAAAATGAGGAAAACGCACGCGACGCGGGAAAAACTCGACTCAACTGCTTGCTTGTTTCCTTGCTCTGGCCCGAAATCCAAGCAGAAGCAAGCGCGACCAGCATGAATGAAACTTTTTGCTGTGTATAAAAGATAGATGGATAGTCTAAACAACAAGCAGCCTGGTACTTGCTGACATAGAAAAGAAAATTGTTGTGTTCAAACGTCCTATGTGTAATTAATTAGAAAACTTGCCATTCAAACGAAAATAGCTAAGAATAGGGCAGCTTTTTTAAGACTTGCGAGGATAAATCATTCAGGAGGAAGCTTTACAAAGGACAATGACTTAATACACAAAGCGACGCATTGCGGAATCACGCAAATTAGTTCTAATGTGATTTGTGATTTGTAAGACCATGACGACGACATCCTAACAAGGCACGTAATTTGTGATGACATAATAGACAAACGTGTAATTAAACCAACATTTCGCTTAATTCTCGTTTTACCCCAAGTAAATATGATTTTTTTGCATTATCCTTGTAGAATATGAATGCCTACCTGATACAGAAATGCCGGCACTTTTGTCGTGCAGTTTGCTAGCTGGTTGTAATCCACAAAATCACACAATATCGGCAATGCAGAAAGAAGTTGAGCAAAGTTGGGATGGAAAAAGCACACACTGCTGAGTCAAATATCCTTCAGCTTCAGATTCATGCACCACCCAAGAAGAAACTACACATTGGTCATCACACTAATTGTTTTGTTGGTCAATAGTTGAATTAGTCATTGTCACTGGTATTCTTGTTAGGAATCAGAGCGTTACTGAATTGCACGATACAGGAGAAAGGTAATACGCTGGCTTTTTGAAAGACACACTTCGGAGAGAAAGATCAGCGCAGCAGCAGCATCAGCGAGATGTCGACGGGCGCGCAGCAGGCCGGAGACTGGGCTGCATCCACAGCATCCTGCATTCGATTCTCTAGCGCGCGCAAGGCCGCTCGCGCTTGCTTTCCTCTTCGGTTATCTCTATCCCCGACGCTGGCGGACTCGGCGCGCTGCTGCCGCTTAGTCTAGAGCTACTCCTGCTGCCGCCGCCGCCGCGGATGTCGTTGCCGCCGCCAGTGGGGGTATCATTATTTCGCAGCATCCGCGCACCATCCACGCTTTTGACTCACTCATTAACCGCTTCAAGTAAAAATTCATTTTAAAGACTGAAGAAATTTTAAGAAAGTTAAATATCCTAACTTTGTAGAAGCATCGACATATATACCTAGATACAACCTAATTTCTGATTGAAATTTGAGCTGGAACTCAAGCAGAGCGAACGCGGACATGAACGTGAAGGTGAATTTGCGTTGAAATAACATTTCAATGGCACAGAGTTTATTCCATCAGTCTGCCTGTATTAGTCTGCCTGATGCCTGACGTATGCGAATATTTTGCCAAGCGCCCGAATAGTAACCACTCGGCAGGCGCAGAAATGGAAACAGTAAATGGAAACGAATACGAACACGACGTACCCGGCATATGTTTGCACCCAACCGCAGTCTGTAGTCCGCATTCGCTGACGCTGATGCTGGTTCATTTACATTTAATTAATTAATTTAATCGCATACGTTATAATAGCACGCATCCTGCAAATCCTGCATAACGCATGCATATGCACGACGCTCGCGCTCAGCGCTCCAGGCGGACATTTCAGCTGCGCTGCAATATTTGCGCTCGGTCAGAAGCCATTGTCGCTGTTTTTCCAGGATTGCCGAGCGCGCTTTGAGCGGAAACTTTTGCTTTATGTCGGCGCGCAGATAAAGAAAGCGCAATAAATCTGTAATGGTCGCCGAGTGGACATGCGACGAGTAAATAGAAACAGATTTGTCCACTGCAGAAACGCGCTCGTAAATCGTCCTTGGAATTGTTACTATTGCTAAGTTGCTCCATATCGCCAGACAAAGACTTGTTATAATTGCATAGAGAGCTTGCAATAAAAATTAATGAACCACACCAGAAAAAGCAAAACAACGTAGGCATCAAACAACCAAGCAAGGTACTTCTAAATACTGTAACAATAACTACATACTGGAGTTTGGCTTTTTGGTTAATCTACCCTTGACATTGACTGCCAGGAAACAAGGAGCAAGGAGCAACCTTAACGCATCACAGATCCACTTAGATGTGGACAGATGGACAGACAGGACAACAAGAAACACTTATATAAGGTACTGATTGATATTGAACTCCTCTTTACTTCTCTTCCTTTTATTGCTCGATGCTTTCCGTAGCCTCTTCAGGGCTTGTCTACCCCAACAATTGATTTTCTATCAAAACATCAAGCCTACCAACTGTAACTGAAAATAAACTCGACTAAAAGTACTAAAAAAGTGTTAATTTTGACATTGAACGATGCAATAAAATGCATAAATTAACTGAGAGAAAATAAGGCCATTGCTTGCTATTAGATATATAATAGAAAATGCAAGGCAAGAGAAGCTCGTTGTCCTGCGCACCCGGCGACCTCATCGCATGTAATTTGATCCTGCTGTTATCTAATAAGGTTGCGGCGGACGCTGAACGACATTAGAGGCATAAATGCACACAAGTGCATGACATGTACTCAGACATCGCGCTGAAACGCGCTGAAACGAGCGAACGCTTTAACGAGTAACGACGTGCCCATTACGATGACGCTGCAGCCTGTTGTTGGGTTGCCTGTAACAGAGGCGGCGGAGGCAGCAGTGTGTACACTATTGACAAGACGGCAACATTAAGCAGCATCTGACTTTGCTGGCCGAGGTGACGGCCTGCATTCAAACAATTCACGTCTACTGATGTCTCCATGAGTTCGGGGGCGCTTCGGTGAAATTGATACTTCATATCGTTAACCTACAAACATCTACATCACAGTCAGCTCTTCTAACTACCCGCTACTTCCAGAGCGATTACATGAAGAAGAGTGCACCGCTTCTGATATGCGATGCAATG
>NBZA01003104.1:0-74257 GCA_003054995.1 Aleochara bilineata
AGTTGATGGTTTAACCACTTATTTTGTGTAAAATTTCATTTAAAATCGAATAATAATAAAGCGGAATTGCTATCTTGCATAGGTCAAAAGATATTTGCATATTTGTGAAATTTGCATAAATTTAAGTTGACTTGAGTAAAAGCCAACGCTAAAAAATACGCAAGCATTAACTCTTATTGAAAGTACCAGTTTCAATGGACATTTACGTGTTTAAATTGTGGACACATTTGAAATGCGAATCCGCATTCGAATTGGAAACCGAACTGAAGCGTTTAATGCAGATGAACGACATTTGTCATGCACAGATGATTACATTCGGTCGATTTGCGCGCGTTGCCTTTGATAAGAGCCCGAATCATGGTCATAGTCACAGGGACATAGACACCTCTATTGGTAAACGTAAACAGGCACATGATGATGTGTGGCCATCGCTTCGCCTCGCCTCGCCACGCTTTGCGACGACTCATCTTCTAATACAAAAGCCGGGCAGCAGTAGTTCGAGTTGGGTATTCAAACGCGCAGCATGCACCATAAACGCCCGTCTGATAAGAGATGACAATGAATTCGATATGAATGCACGTACTGGCGAGTCGAGCAATAATTTAACATTTCTCTGTGCTAGGCAACCAACCAACGCGGTTATCGGCGATATTCCTGAAAGGGGTTCGGTCGGGAATGACCTGCAAATCGTAGAAATACGTACATGCATGGGTTGCGCACTGAAGGGTGGGTAGGGTAGGGTTGGCTTGCACTCACTATCTTGGTTTTTCACTTTTTAAATTCATTATTCATGGCGATAGCGAACTGGAGCGAGCGAACCGAAGAGCCGATCGGCGACGTTGAAATATTTATTTCGATTCTTTCCGCTCCGTTACCGAAAATGACTGAAAAATAACCACAATTCACTGAAATTCCCTGGCAATCGAATGAAAAAAATGCCCACTCTCATGCAATGAAAAATAATTGAAATTGTTTTGTGAACTGATATTGTTTGGTTGCAACCCCTGAAATAATAGGCAATGTTGGTGGTTGAAAAACTTATAAGTTTTTCTAGTATTATGCTGACCCCCTAAGGTTTTCTATCGAAACTTTGTAAGCACTTAAAACAGATGTAGAACTTGTTTGCTCGTGATAAGAATGCCAAGAAGTATGGACGATGGATTGGCGTGTTTTATTTTCAATTTCTTTATGACATCGTTACATCTGGTTGGTAGTTGAGGGGTTGATGCAGGAAAACCAAAAGAAAACTGCAGCAGAACGTACACTCCCCAATCGAGTTATTATTAATTCGTCGATTTCGGCAGTGCAACAACGGAGATTTCTACGCTTACCCTCGTGCGCACATGTCAATCCCACGTCAATACACATCCCTTCGGGGAAGTGCGTGCGTTCCTTCCTGGTTTCTAAATGTAATTCACATTCACATTCGTCGTATTGGAAACAATATTCAGGGGAAACAAAGACCATTTTTGAGCCTTAAGTCGTTCACTTTCACTTTCACTTTTCTTCTCTTGTTTCATCCCTTATAGGGTATCACAAGGGGGCAGATCAAGTTTCAAAGTATTACATAAATATTTAATCATTTATTCCAAATATTGCAACAAAAAACAAACAAAAACAAGAAAAAAGTTGAATAATTTCGCGTTTGTCATGCTGGATGAAATCATTGGCATTCTTGGTCCTCTACGCTACGAGTATTGGGAGCTTGTCGTCGTGGTAAGAAAGGAGACGAGGGGGCAACCGAAATACCAACCTACCAACCACAGAAATAAATATCAAATATTGAACAATGCGGCCGAGCGAAGCAATATTTCAGTGCGTCGTTTTGATGCACAATGGAGCCGAGAATTCCAATTATAAGTACGGTGGCGGCGGCAGCAGCGGTGGCGGTTTCATGGGCACATTCGTATAATCGCAGGAACGGAACGAATGGTCGATGATCATGATCAGAAATGAATGAAAATTGCACGTCTTGTCGCGAGGGCTATCATTTCATTACCACTTTGGTCCTGAATTCTGGATCCTGGATAATTGCTCGTAATATTTATTAATCTCTTCGTCATTTTCATTAAAATATTTCCTCCGAAATAAACTTTCGTAGATTTCTTAAGACGCTAAGAAAATAGACTGAAGAAAAGATTTCTTTCTTGATTAAAGATCATTAAAATAATCTAACATCGTCATCATTGCGATGATCATCACCATCATCATCATCATCGTGTCAGCAAAGTACGAGATGTATTTACTCAGTCCACGCCGCCTTCGAACGTGAAAAACCTGCCACGCCGACGTCGGTCGGGAGAGGAAAAGTTGATTTGTTGTTGATTTAAGAACTTGCGACGCGATTACGAGCTGTAATTGAGAAGTTTTCCCAGTTTTCCTGTCGGTACGAGAGCAGCGCAGAAGCATTATGTTCGCTCGCAGTGCAGTGCGGTGCGGTGCGACTGCAAATAACTCGCCGCCGGACGATAAATCTCACTTTTATATCAGCCGCCGGCGTGGCGTAGCCTGGCGTTGCGCGGTCATTGCTGCCCTTCGCCGGCCACCGAGACCAGACCGGCGCGGCGCTTTAATTAATCGCCAAACGCGATATCGCCGAATGTGCGTTTCGCCGCCATATCCACCCATGCTCAGAGCGCATTTCTTTTATTTCACGAGTGCTTTATGCACGATTTTTTCCACTTCGCTCGACTCCCGTTCTGCCGGAAATATCTCTCAATGGCAAAGTGGCGGCGGCGGTGGCGGCGTTGGCGTGAAATTCATATTTTTAATTTCACCTTTGGAATTTATTGCCGCCAAAAACACGTTCCTGTAGCCGGAAATATCTGTCTGCTCTTCCGGGCTTTGTCTCTCTTCATTCAATTCATTCACAAGCAAAGCAGGAAATGCATTCCCGTTGCATGCATTTGACAAATACCTAAGAATGAGCCGTGTCAGTATGTGATCAATCAACGCCCAAGGATCAAGCGTGATGTGATATCCCGAAGGATATTTACATTTTTATGCACTCCAATCGAATATAGATTCCACTTCTTAATGATACATGTTAAATGGATATCATTCCCTTCAGATATCCATTTTCAAGCCTTGCCCCCCTGGTGGAAGGAGCGGAAAAACGCGAAAGAAACTTATTTATGTTTGCTTGGTTGCGAGCAGTGGAAGAAGACTCGCGAATCCTTTGGGGTTGGCGGTTGCGTGTAGCATCATCATCCGTGATGATCCCTCTTCTCGCATCGCAGATGCAGCAGCGCCTGAGGGGAGATGATACTCATTACTTTTTGCCCAAGCCCAGCGCGAGCGCAAATAGCGAGTCGTAACTTTTAATAGTTAATATATGCATCGCACAGCCGGCGCCGGTGTATTAGGCAACTATATTAAAGTAATGCGCGTATTAGTATTAGCCACTGCTGGGGGGAGATCACCACTTGAGACTTGCATATCTCTTTCAAGTTCAATTTAGTACATAGTAGGTGGGCAACCAAACTTGCATCGTAGATGTAAACGTAAACGCCTAATCGAATCCGAATTTAATGCTCCTTGAAGGAGAATCTATTAATAGTTTAGTACGCACTGGGTCTGATATGATAAGAAAAGATGTAAGTTGGTACATTTGTATTGCTTGCTAGCTTGCTTGTTGATAATAATCTTGTCTCAAAGTGAAGCAAAGCAAGTTTAATGAAAGCAATCCATCTGAAAGGCAGAAGAAACCTGACCCTCGGGCAGAATCTCCTTGCTCCCCCAGCTTGGGTCTGCTTCGTCAAGAGATGGGCAAACAAGATTCGATAAACGGCTAATCAAATAAAGCCAAATGATGTATGAACAAAAATTAAAATCGCCATTTATATGTCGCGCATCGACGTCGTGGAATCGTCGAAGGGGGCAAAGTCAACTCCCCAGCCTTGGGCTTCTTCTTCTTCGTTCGTGTTTTCATCTCGTTGATGGCAGATAACGCCGCCGCTGCTGCTGCTGCTGCCGTTCGCAAATAAATCGTAGTGCACGACGTTTTCCTGGCTCTGCTCTGCGACGCTTTACCTTCAATCGAAGCTTGTTTACCACCGCAAATATTGACACAATATTCACTTCTCGTCCCCGACACGGCTCGCCGCTTTCGAGTGCGCTGTAAAGACATCATAAAGATGGGTTTCCATCCAAGCAGCAAGCATTTTTCTTCCAAGAAGAAGACGCAGTGCTCGCTTTCGTTTTTCCACTTTGCATTGCATACTCGACGAAGACTCGAAAGGAAGAAAGTAATTGCAATGAAATTTGTCTCCCTTTGGACGGATGAAGATTGACGCTAGACGTACGCAGCGCAAGGAGCGTTTCTTCATCAACATTGATTATTATTGTTGTTGACATATTTCTGCTTCCTTCCTTCCTTCCCTGTGTCTGGAAATGTCTTTTGATATTTTTTGAATATTACAGAGCAAATGATGTAATATCTGGTGTAATGCGTGTACCACCTGTGTAATGCAAAATTCCCTACAATTTAGGGGCACAAGCTGTAATAAAAACAATTAAGTACGGTTTTTATTAGGCATTCTACAACCGCCGCCACTGCCACAATCTGCAATAACATTTTGCGCATTTCGTAGATATGATACGTACGTACGTATAAGGGGCGGCAAAGGCGGGAATTTAAATATATTTTCGTATGAAATTTAAGCTGTCAGCCTTTTGGCGATGGCAATAATTCACGCCGCCAGAAAAGATCTTGCGGCGCGAGGCGGCGCGGGTGTACAAATAGCGTCTACATATTATACTTACTTACGTCGTGGTAGGTATGTACATAGCTACTTCTGGTGTGCCGCGACGTGACTGGGGGCGGCGGCGAGACGTGTTCGTTATGCGTGTTGGCCTAGGCTTTACATTTTTATCAAGTGTGTCTCGTTATCCTCATGCATGTAAATTGCACACGCTGGATGGTTGGTTGGTTGGTTGGTGCTGGTGATAAAACGCATCTCGTCTTCTTTCGTCTCGCCTTGCCTCGCTGATTAAATATTTATTGTCGAATTTGTTGAATTGTGCTAAATCTTTGTACAGAAAACCGACGAATGTGAATGAAAATCGAGTTAAATTTACATTTTCCACGTCGGAATTATTTAAAATCCGGATTTTTCTTTATAAACACACTAAATCGAAAATCCCACAACGAATTTTAGGCTTGGATGCAGGGATTCAGGGTTGTGTTTATGATACATAACACATAACACAAGCAAGCAGCGGGTGTAAACACAACTCAACTCAATTCACTATCAGCGCACAAGGATAACTCATGAATTTCGTGCGAAATGTGCGAATGCGCGCACTTTTCGACGAAGGGCATGCCGTGGATGGCGATTGTTGTGAAAGTGCGAACGCGCCAGTTTCGATAATAATTCAATTAGCCGCATCAGCAATCCTCCGGACGCGCACGCGTTTATTACGATTGTTTGTTCATTAATCTTTATCATCAGATAAATCAGAAGCACTGGCATTTCTACATTCATTGTTCAAGAAAATCCATTCTCTCTCACATCTCATCTCATCTCATTTAAAAGCTTCTGGATAATTGTATTGTGCGATGCAATAATTAATTAACACTTTAATTATTGAAATATTTCCATGCAAGTTTAAGGAGAAATTAGATTAGACTTTAAAGGAAGAGAAGAAAACAGGAAAGTGTTTGTGAAAAATAGCAATTGTCTTGTGAAGTTAAGACAAAGTCTTAAGACTAACGTAAGATAAAGGCTAAGAAGGCACAAAGCGCACGTTTTCACCCTCTCGTTCGCGATTATGAATAACTAAACAACACAAGCTCGCGTTTACACGTTCGGCGCGGGCGCAAATCGCCCTCTTATTTGTTGCAGCTAACCGCCCTTGAGTGCCTGCGCCGCGGGCACGTCACTCCATGCTATTGCATTCCATTCCATCCCATCCCAGCCTAGCCGCCCCCAGACAGTCTCAGTGTCAGTATGGCGTTTTAAATTTGTACCCACTTGGCGCTTGTTTTTTTATTTGTTCTAATTAGATGTTCATGTACTAGCTAGCGTCTTCTTGTCTTGTGTTGTGTTGTGTTGTTAAACGATAGGGGGTGAGAAAGGGGCTCCAGAGCTCGCTTAAATAATTTGCCTACATACCAGCACAAACGCCAAGCGCAGGAAGAAGGACGAGCGTCTTTGGCGTGCGTAAGAAATGAGGCGAGAAACACGATGAATTAGGTGAAAGGAAACTTTTAATTACGTCGAACGAGCGTCAATTAATGCTCTCCTTCCTTCCTTCGTTATGCGTTTCCCCTTCGTTTATTTACGTTGTTACCTTGAAAACAAATTATTTTTTCCAAGAAGCAAATAAATAAATAAGTTTCTTCAAAGTTATTACGCTTCCTAGGGTACGACTGGCACGTGCTGGGAATAAAAGTAAAGTGCACTGCACAGCTCTGCTCTGCGCTGGTTGGGATTGGAAACTTACACAACTCATTGAAATTAAAAACAGACACGTGCGATTCGCGGTGTATGGGGTTGCGCTTGCGCCTGCATTTGCAGCAAACAAAGGGCGCGAGGCGAGATTTGCATGGATGTGTTGACTTATCGTCTCGTCGTCGACACTTTTTCTTCATTTCGCATTCACTTCGCGTTGGCTTCGCCTTCAGTCGTATAATTGCCCTGTACGTGCGCTCGCAAACGTGAAATTCCCCTAAAATCAGCGAAAAACGCGTTGTGGAAGAAGTTTCACCACGAAAACCATCCTTCACTCGCCGCGTAATCGCTCCCTGGTGGGTGCATTGCGCAGAACTTGCTTGTTATTTGTTCATTACACTCTGCAAACAACTGGCCTGGCCATACTTCAATTACGTATACGAAAAATTATAGAAAACTGTAACGAGTGTGTAACAAAGAAATGGAAACGCAATAAGAAGGAAGTGGATCGACTCGCACTTTTGTTACATCTTGAGTTGAGTTGAGTTGAGTGGTGGTTTGTAGCTAGCGAGCGTGCTTCTTAAGAGCACAGAACAGAACAGAACCGAACAACAAACATCCACATCCAGTGTTCGTTGTTCGTTCCTTCGTTCCAGAACGTTCACTTGATCGCCGCACTTAACAATAATACGTAATACCTAAATAGCTTTCCAACCGTGTTATTGCCCAATAAATCGTCGCCTTCCATTTGCTCTTCCTTCGTTCGTTGCTTTCCTATTTATTTTTATTTCGCGAATGGAAAAGAAAAGAAAACTGCTTTCTTGAGATATCCTTTCTTTAACGAACAATTCTATTAGCGATTTAATGTATTTACTATGATCTCATTTGTTTGGAAATAAAAATTTGTATTTAATTGATTTATTTATGGCAATAATACCGAATAAACAAGCAATATTGACAAATAATGCGTTGGGCATTGCATTATTAATTAATCCGCAAAGCCGGCCGCGCCGAATGGATTTAATTAGCGGTGTTATGAACGCGGTCAGCATACAATTAACAAAACGCTGGCGTTGCCAGGCGACCACTTTTATTTCTTCATTGGTTGGTTATTTGGCATAATTGTATCAATAATTATTGTATAATCGAATGGCCGGATGTGTTAATTAATGCGTAAACGTGAGCGTAAACATTAATTAATGAGGATGATGATCGGATCATTGTTATATTCAATATGCGCAAGTGCAAGCGCAAGCTTATTAACTAATTAGGTAATTAACATGCTATTGTACAATTAATATGCTAACATCAATATCGCATGAGAATAATACTAAGTAACAATGTTATTAGGTGAAATGTGCGTGAACGCAACAAAAAATCATAATAAAATAGCAAAAACCCGCACAAAAGGACGAATGAATGAATGATGAAAAAATATTCAACGCACATATGTATACGCTCGTGCAGTGCAGTCCTGGTTGCATTGCATCGACATGTACGTCGTCATCATGAATATGCAAACAATTTGCAACAATTTGCACATAATCGGCAATTCCCGAGCATTCACGTGCTTTTCCATTTTCCCGCTGCGCTGCAATCTTTTCAGCCCGGTGTGCTTCAACAATTTTTCATGCGCCCGTTTTTGTTATATTTATTACTTCAGCCGGAAATCGCTTGGAATGCGCGAGTAGTTGAAGGTTTTTGCCTGAAACGAACGCGTTCGCGTTGGCGTTGCGAGTGGAGTGCATGGCGCATTAAAGACTCGCAAAAAATCACAACACAACACAACGCAGAACAGAAAAGAGCAGAGCAGAGTGGAGCACAATATGTATAAGCTTTTCACCTTTTTACCTATTAGAGAGAGTTTGTTGTTTAATTCCCATCGTTTTATGGTGCATGCAGTTAATAGTTTTTGTAACGATGGATGATGCAAACTGTGTAATAATTTTTTTGGATTTTAATAAGCTGTTGTTTCATTGTTGCAGAGGGATGCTTTGAATCTGGAACCCACTCATGTTGCCAATTGTGTGTCCAAAGGCAAATCTGAGGTGAGTTTTTCTTAAGAATTGTTATAAGAAACGTGTAAGGAAAGGTTTTTCGGTGGGTGGTTGGTTGCAGGCGTTGATGCGGAAAAGCATGAGTAATTTTGCAAACAGCAAATAAATTGCTTAATGGAATAGTGGAATAAGGTGCTATTTAAAATCGCATTTGTCAAACTCATCTGTCATTTCTTGCGGAGCGGCGCGCCGGCAATGAATTAAATCAAGTTGCTCGGTGTGTTGCCGTTCGTTCCTTTTGCTTTCATTCATATTCTCTCGCGCGCGCGAGCGGGTTTTTCACGTCTATTTCAGGTTCTGGCCACTGAAAGACATGTCATTCGTCAATCAAAACCACATTCGTCCGTTCGTCGGTCGCGGCGTGTTGCGTCTTTGCGGGAAGGAAGGAAGGAAGCGCGTGTGCATCATCACGCTTTTGCGCTCGCTCTTGATGAACTGAACGAAAATGATGGATGACCCTCTCACATCGTGGATTTCCACAGAATCTGTCACAGTATTTCACGAGTTTCTTGAAGTTTAATTTAATAAGTCTCCGACTGTCTAAACCTAAACGTACTACCGATCAGACTCAGACGATACATAGTCTCAGGAAAAGTTAGAATATTTGTAATGTAATTCAACAAAATCAAAAAGAAAAAAGCAGTGAAACACTTGATTTCGTAAGAGGTTCTCAAGTGTTTTGTGTGAAGAAAGGAAATTAGGACACAATTACCTAAACGGAAAGGAATAGTTTGCAAGTGAGATTGTCGTTCGTTTGAAGTGTAAATATATGCGCATACGCTTGGCTTGGAGTGTATGTATGTTAATGGAAATTGTCGAGGCGCTTGTTTTTCCAGCGAGCGAACGTGCAGGAAAACGCCTAAATGACATTTTCCAGCTGAACGCTCGCGCTGCCGCTGCTGATGCTTGTTTGGACGGTGATAGTTGCTTAAAAAGCGCGAATCCAACACGGGAATTCAATTAAACCTAAGTACTAATATAAATAAAGCTTCTCAGTACAAGGTGTCCTCAAACACAACTCCACCGTCAGTGGAATACGTTTGTCCGTCGGTTTGGAGAACACTCGTGGCCGGACTGAATTCAATTCCGAAAAAGGACAAACTGTTGTGTTTGTCAATTGTTTCGGACATCAAACTTCAATTAATGAGTGTTTGCATTACTAAAGTGATTTATTTTTCACTACCGAAGTGACACTGAAGCTGTCAGGACCTACAGTGCATTGCACTTTGGTGGAAAAATTCGAATCACAAATGACAGGACGAAGATAAGGACTGAAAGTCATCGAATTCATAATGAAATGAAGTACAGACAGGCAGGCGGCACCAGTACCAAAATTAATATTTCAATTGGCATTGCATCTTTCATACAAAAAATACAATAAAAGGCACTCGTCGAGAGGACCCTCAATTTCAATTAGGCAATTACGCGCGCCTACGCAGCGCCAGAATAACACCATTTGCATTTCCACTCACCACAGGGAAGGCAAGGCAAGTCAAGGCATCAGCCATCAGGCAGGGTTAATATGCAAATGCAAATTTGGCGTTCGGGTTTTATTAAATTTATTAAAATTGGCATCGCCTTTGACTTGACTCGCACTCTGCCACTCTGCGAATATTATAGAGTCCTTGGAGGAAATTGGTATCAGCAAGGAACTGGAACTGGAACTTGGCTTAATCAACTCGTGACAACGTGACCTCCCAATTTGTCCTTTTTGTAAAACGCCAGCCCTATAAATATCCCTGATGTTGTTTGTTGTTTGTGTCTTGATCATATGGTGCGCTTTATTCTCCTCTTCGCCAACGACCTTTTCGTCCTTTCCTTAGTACGACTCCGCACGCATAAATGAATAATACAATACGATAATGAAGACTCGGGCACAAAACACAGAGGGCAGTCAGTCGAACACTAGCGCCAGACGCCATTATACTATGCGCGTAACCCTATCGAATGGATGGGAATAAATGGGAAAATAATTCTCCATTGTCAAAGACATTCCAGCTCTATTGTATTCCGGCCTACTGGGTGTCTAAGCGCCCAGGCGTTAGGCAATAAAAGCATAGATTTTACGACGTTGCGTTTACGTTTACGTATTTTCGTATATATTTGATATTCATATTTCGCTGAAGAGCCAAAGCCATGCGCCATCTGCAGTAGGCAAGCACGCTATCGGCTCGTTTATACGAAATCGTAAAATAATTAGTCGCATACCTACCTATGTGCGCATTGTTCATATCAATCTCGTTCGTTTTGGATCATGAATGCAAAGGGTAGGAAAAAATATTAGTTTACTGCATTACTTAGTGGAAAGAAAGCAAGTGTTAAATTTCATCGCGTTCTCCATTCACCTGACGTTTATTAATGCGTGAGTAAACGCTGCAATTCATCACGTCCGCGAGCGCGGGCGCTGTTTAGCCTCGTTATTCATACTCGTTTATTGGTTATGTCAACAAAGCAAAGCAAAACAAAACCCTTGAGCGACGAACCCACCCTTGAAGTATGATATGCATGTCAATGAATGAATGAAGCACTTGACTTAATTCCACTGGACTTGGTCTGCGGCTTTTATTTCTGTAAATAAATGCATGGAGATGGGAAAATTGCCTCGGATGGTGCATTTGCACTTGCACTTAGCTGATTTTTCCTCGACTGCAGACTACCGACGAACGGGTAAAAGTAAAGTTGAGAGTGGAGTGGAGCGGAGTGGTGTGGAGACTTGATTGTGTGGTTTTCTATCAACTTACTCGGCGTCGCTGCCGCCGCCGCCGTCGATGGAAAATGGAATATAAAGCAGGCTGTATGTAAAATTGTCACGTGTCGGCCGCGAATTTATCGGAACAGCGGGATAACGCGCGCTGGATAACTTTTCATCTCTCTGGCTAGGTCTAGTCGTTTGCGCTTGCGCTTGCACTCCGCTTTGCAGATTAAATTAGATGCTGGCGCCGCCGCGCGTGTGTGCATTTCGTACGCGTTTAATGCGTACAAACGCTTCGCTCCGCTCTGCTCCCAACGCTCCAGAATACTAAATTATTTATTAGTTCAACCAGCCATTTCACCATACCAAGCAAGCGAGCGAGCGAGCGAGCGTGCTCATTCTCTTGTCGGTTTTGTTGCATTTCATTAGCTATAATAGAAGACTACATTCAATTCCATTCAATTTAGTCATCAACCCATTACTTACTTACTTAACTTACTCGTGCTCGTGCTCGTGCTCTTGTTCTATTGCTTGTTCCTTATTTCTTTCCAAAGAAGTTTTAGTATTCTGGATATTTTTAATTGTATGTGTAATTGGATTACATAAAGAGAAAAAAGGCACATTAGGCTTTTTCCGGGTGGGTAGTAAACTTCCCTAAATTTCTTCTTGCACGTTGCACGCAAAACTTCAAACAGAAGAGAGAAGAGAGCAAAGCAAAATAATAAAAAGGCAAACAAATAAAACGAAGTGCGCTTGCGCTTTTTATGAAAGATGGGCGACCGGGTGAAGTGATAAAACCATTGCTGCACGTTCTACCGTGAAGGAGCATCGGCGGCGGCAGAAGAAGAGCTCACTCACGGTTCTTTGGCAGACAGCACAGCACAGCAGCGCAGCGCTATGATTATTAGATGTGTGCCGGTGCAATAAAATTTATTTTATTCGTGCCTTCGTGCATTGCGCCCGCCAGTCTTTATGTTTATTCCTCCAATCAGAATTAATTCGCGCACAGCAACCCTCGCAAATGTGGGGGCGGCTGGCTGCTGTGCATTCGAATTACGCGCGTTTAGCTACTTTTTTCACTTTCCCTTTACATACTTTACTTTCCTTTGGCTTGCGTTTGCCCTTGCTTTTGCTCTTCCATGTAGACTAGACTTCAAGGGTGTGGTGTTATCAGTAAGACGAAGCCGAGCAGGCCGAACGCCGGTCGAGTATTACTATGCAGAGATATGCTTTATGCCCATCTCAACTTACCTCGAATGGCTGGAACGGGGAGAATCCAGTTAAGGTTAAGTGCTCCTCAAAGTATTTCAGGCTTTTCCGGGCTCGGCCCCCCTGAAATCTCTGGAATTTTCATATTTTATCGACGCTTTCATTTAAAATTCATTCAGTATTTCAGCAGAAAGAAGCAAAAGGAGAGAATTGTGTCAGAGTTGAATCTAATTGCAATAATAATTCAGCAGATTGCGACTAAATATTGAATATTTAGGAAAGCAAAGCAAAGCGCAGAAGGAGGCAGGAGCAAACAGAGTCAATTCCCGAGCGATTACACTCTGCTTTGAGTGGTGCATGCGTGCGTGCATGTCTGGAGCGCCAGCAAGCGCGTCGCCAACTTTGATTACAAGGACGATTGAATCTGTGAGCGATATCAGGACAATTATGCGGCACTGATGTGCATGCCCTTGCTGTGCTGGAGGGTGCGCTACTTGCTACAAGCACTGCGCTGCGCGTCTGCTCTGCTTTGCGTTGGCAATTCGGTGCACATTCAACGGTTCGTAACGTTTAATTTCAGTCGCATAAATCTGGGTTTAGTTGGCACTTGGGAACAGAGCAGGTGCACACGCGTCTTTATTCGACCGCCACTGCCAGTGCCAGTGCCACTGCCAGCCACCCACACACCCTTTGCATAAACATATAGAGTATTTAATTCGCTTGTTAAAACGTTCTTGAGCCCCCACGAAATTGTTTCATTCTTTGCTTTTTTACGTCTTTCTGAGGGAGGAAATTGTATTTTGTCATTTCCAGCTCTTGTTCCACTGCGTCTGGCAAGCTCTGGCAAGGATAATTAATTATTTGCTTTCTTTTGCAAAGTTTGCAATTATCCTGTGATCACAAACATCAACAACATTAATTAACTACTGTTTGGCGAGACTTTTGCCTTGTACTCTTGTTACAGTTTACTGTAACTCTCATTCAATCATTGAACCACCGAAAACTCTTAAATGATATATGTATGTACGTATGCAACCCAACACTCAGCCCTGTGGTGATTTATTATCAATATCAATGTATGCCGAGGATATGCTTCCTCGTATTTGTATTTGTATTTTTATGTGAGGTGTGCATACTAACATGGGCTGAGTTAGTGGCAGTCATTCATTGTTTTGTCCTGGACAGGACCAGACTTCCTGGCTTGTTCTGGCCCAGCCTGGAATAAAAACAGGCATAAGTGAAAATTAGAAAAAATGTCTCGCACGTTTTTGGCTCTCAACTGAACGCAGGTCCACGTTGGCGTAATGGAAATTGATGCCAGGAAGCCAGGAATGTTCAGATAGATGTGTCATTTATTAAGGATTTTAATGAACATTAGCTGGCTGGCTGAGAACAACATCATGAAATTTTCATTTATGATGTGTTGGTGGTGTTGTTTTTGTTGTTGTTTATCAACAGCAAGTTGGAAATTCTGGGACATATTTTCATTTTCATTATCAGTTTCATCATTTATTAGTGCGTCGTTCTTATCAGTTTTATTTCTTTTTTGACTCGTTGGTCACACGCAAATTGACATGGAACACGTAAATAATTAAGAACAGTTGTTTCCTCGTAACATAAATGTATAAAGTTTGACTTGTTTCACTCGCAACTTGACTTGCTAACTGGCAAGAGTTAGTTAGTTATATTTGCTGTGATGTTGTTCCTTGGACGGACATTGGTTTACTACGGTAATGTGCACGTGAAATGAAGGGAGCAGAAGAGAAGCAGAAAGGGAATAGACGCGAAGTGAAGTGAAATTACAGATACTTTTATGTCTTTTATATCACTGGAAATATAAAACTTTATTTGAAAGCCTGCATGCATGTCGCGACCACCGTCTAAGTGGATTTATAGTTTACGTCCTGTACGTACGGTCCCCGTTCTTTTATGCTTTAACACAATTTAGACCGCGTCCGTGTTCGCAACTCGCTTGTTTCAACAATAAGTTCACCGCTTAATAATCAGCTTACCCTCGAAGAGAGTGCGGAGGTGAAGTTAATATGCGTCGCCTTAGATTAAACTTTAGTCAGTGGTGCCCAACCTTTTATCTACGCGGGCCACATTGGTTCCATGTATAGGTTGAGAGGCTCAACTCACGTTTGAAATGTGAAGTTTAATACGTATTTTTTGGAAAATTAGGAAATTTTCAAACTGCAATAACTTCCCTTAGAATTAGAGCAAATTGATGGTTTAACCACTTATTGTGTAGAATTGAATTCGGAATCTAACGAGCTTTAAGTGAAAGTTCTATCTTTTACGGTTCAAGAGATATTTGAGATTAAACACATGAATTTTTTTTCTACCAAAAATAGGAAATTATCAAAAATTAGTAACTCCGCTTCTAATAATGGTAACTTAATGGTTTAACCACTTATTTTGTGTAAAATCGCATTTAGAATCGAATAAAGTTAAAGCTGAGTTGATATCTTTGATAGGTCAAGAGATATTTGCATATTTGTGAAATTCTAATCAAATTTGCGTAAATGGCCTGAAATCATACTATTCGATGTTTTTTTAAAAAATGAAGAAATTTTCAAACTACAATAACTCTGCTTAAAAATATGGCAAATTGTTGATTTAACCACTTATTTTGTGTAAAATTTAATTCGGAATCTGATGAGCTTTAAGTGAAAGTTCTATCTTTTACGGTTCAATAGATATTTGACATTAAACACATGAATTTTTTTTCTACCAAAAATAGGAAGTTATCAAATTTTATTAACTCCGCTTAAAATAATGGTAACTTAATGGTTTAACCACTTATTTTGTGTAAAATTTCATACAGAATCGAATAAAGCCAAAGCTGAATTGCTATCTTTCATAGGTCAGGAGATATTTGCATATTTGTGAAATTATAATGAAATTTACATACATTTTCTGAAATCATACGTTTTGATTTTTCCTAAAAATTTAGAAATGCATGCGGAGGCCCGCGAGCCACTAGTTGGCCCTCCTTGCTTTAGGTGATGTGAGGTTAGGTTAGTACTTGGCAGAAATTCATTCCTCCTTGGACTTGGCTTGCATTTGCAGTAAAACGCGTATGTTTTATGATCGAGCAAGCAACCCTTTGTGTGTTTTTGCGTTGGGTTGCGACCAAGACCAAGGTGAAATGCAATTGCTTCAAGCAGGAGGGTAGTAGAAACGAACGAACGAACATATTGGAAAGAAAGGAAGGCAGTGTCATATAACACGCTCCGTGCCAGTCTGGCAGCCTATCTTGCCGGGTGTAAATCCAATATGTGGCGGGTACTCTACTCGCGTGTAAATTGCATTCAAGCCGAAAGTCCATAAAAGTTTAAAACAAAACGATCGCTCTGCTCCGTCACCAGACGACGCATATGTGCATTCGTCATAGGATTCCTTGGTGATAAGAACTAGTACTACTATACTAGTAGTAGTTGAAGAACAAGAAACAGAAGGAAAAGAACAAGTAGAAGAAGAATGGCGTTGAGAAACCACAGTGTGGCCATCATCAAAATTGGACTTCTTTATTTGACTCCCGTCTGCGTTGTTTGTTTGGTAACAGCTGCCCGTCGTGCTCGTGTCTGTGCTCTTGCATTTCTTCATCACAAACATAAGAACTTTTCGTGGGCATGGGGGATGCTTTGTGTTGTGGGGCAGCAAGCCAAAGCAAGCAGTCGATTCAAATGCGTTACATTACAGTTTCCTAACTTTTCTACTTAGTAGTATGGTCGTGCATCTACACCTTTTTCCCAACCGCTCAACTCGTAAAACTTGCTCCTTGCCTGCCCATCCCATTCTCCGTGTTTACGTGTTCACATCCCAGTGCATCAAATACAAATAACCGCCCGTATAGAGGCAGCGAGTGGTTCCCGAAGGAAGAGTATGTTCATTTGAAAAAGTTGCTTGCGCTGGCGGTTGCATCGAATGAATGCCATGAGGATTCCCAATGGATGATCGTGCGCCCGACGCACTAAACTAAACTCTTCCAGGCGATGATCGCCAATCATGCTGGAATTGGCATGTTATTCGCACCTCAGACCCGTTGCCCCGGGGCCGTTCCCCCGAGTACATAATTCTTCTTTTATAGCCCAGCCCAGCCCGACTCAACTCGGATCAAAACTCAAACTCAGTTCTAAGTTTGCATTTTTTTTTCTCGTTTCAGCACTTCGACTGCCGGAATCACATCAGGGTTATTCAGTCCATGGGTAATGGGGATCGTCTCTACGTGTGTGGAACGAATGCGCACAATCCCAAGGATTGGGTTATTCATGTGAGTACCATACACTAACTTAAACTAAACTAGAACTAGAGTAGAGCAGAGTAGTCTGTGAGTGACACCTCTGTAACTGGAAATAATTAGCAGAGAAATCATTGCGTTGCGTTACGTTGTGTTGATGAAAGCGCACATAAAGAGAAACTTATTAATTATTTACAGACAGTGCAATTTCCCTCGCTGAATGCTGGATGTTTGCAGTTGTCTGTTTGCAGCGCAATGTTTTCCACGTTAATTTGTCTAAACGTTTCTGCAAATTGCGAATTACATGCTGGAATGCATTCAGCGAAACAACGAATAAACGAACAAACGAAGCAAACGTTTGCAAATGAAGAAAAAACACAAAGGATAAAGGTACTGAATGCGAATTCCTGACGAGAGGAGAGGAGAGGAAAGGAGCATTTAATCCTCGAGTTTAGTTCTTGAATTTGACTGCGTTGACGTGGACGACACTCACTGTATTTAATCACATAACGTGCAGCTGAAAGTGAAAAATCCTAATGAATGAAGGTACTAGGTACTTGATATGAAAGATGAACATGTTCTCGTCGCAAAGAGGATTTAATATGAAACTAAAGCAAACTTAATTTTGCAACTAAGCCCTTCCAGCACCAGACTGAATATCATTTTATAGTGGAAGCTCAAGCACACGCTGAGAATTCTTCCTTGAATTAATAATAACCAGCGAGGTGGGTGAACCTCAATGCGATTAAACCGTGAGCAAAGCAAAGTGGATGTGGAGGAATGTTTAACTACATACTTTGATATGATATTAAGAAACAACCGCGTCGTGCCACCGCCACCCTTCTTACATCGGTGTTTATTTGCGGCGTCTTCGACATGATGATAAAATTTTGTGCATGACGTGACAACGATAGGCGAGGAAGTGCTTCCCGTAATAACTAAACGCGCTCGCGCTCCTGTTGGCGAAATTGCAAATAAATAAGTAAGATACCCACCTACCTACTTGCTACCTACTGCTAAGGAGGGTGATACACGAAAGTAATACCGTGACGCGAGTGCCGAATGCGATAAGGATAAAGAGCATCACCAGATAGGACACGACACGGCACGACATTGAGCCTGGTAATGTGTCTACGGTGCGTTCCCTTCTTCAGGACGAATGCGAATGCGAATACGAATACGAACTTGAATACATAACATTTATGTGATACTGCGATACCACCCCAAACGTGGTAATTGCCTACGATTTTGTAGCATTTATAGCTTACAAACCATGAAGCAATTATATTCGATAAACGATAGGAAAAATACAATGTGATCTGGTTTAATTTCAGGCAAACCTGACGCACTTGAATCGGCAAATCTTCGTGCCCGGTATTGGCGCCGGCATAGCGAAGTGCCCCTATGATCCTGCTGACAACACGACTGCAGTGTGGGTGGAACACGGCAACCCGGGAGAGCAGGCCGGACTATATTCGGGCACGAACGCCGAGTTCACCAAGGCCGACACGGTTATCTTCCGCACGGACCTCTATAACTTGACCACTGGCCGCAAGGAGTTCGCATACAAGCGCACGCTCAAGTACGACTCCAAGTGGTTGGACAGTAAGTACAATTTACTTGTTTAATATTCGCCAACTGACTGCAAACTGTAATCAATGCTAGAAGGAAGTAGAAGTTCGGAAGCTCATAGTGTAAACACATTTGTGGCTAGGCCATTGCCATAATTTTGAATGAATGAATGACTGAACGAAGGCTTTTTGCAGCCAAAGCCACAGCCACGGCATGGCTACCGAGCATAAGCATTAAATTTCCACGAAGACCAACCGCGATTGCCGAAGATGGTGGTGGCGGCGGCGTGTTACTTCCACGCCATTTAGTCCGGCAGCATCGACGCGCACGGCTCTTTAACTGAACGGAATTTATCTTGATAAGGAAACGAATAGCAAGCTATGGCAAGGGAAGGCCTTTGCTTGCCTTTCCTTTCGTTTCTTAGTTCCTTGGTCGAACAAACAGCGAACTTAATCATTCCATTGCACCACCGTCTTTTCCACCATTGACTCTCATCATCGTGGTGGCGCTGTTTTTATTTTAATGTCGCTTTTTGTATCCGACTTAATAGTTCGCTCCTTCGCTGATGGCGCTGTAGTAAAAGTTGCTCGCTTAATCTCTTTTCCGATTAGCAGCCGTTAGCCGCCTCCGGAGCGCACTAAAGAAATGTAGCACTTTAACGCTACAGCCACGGCCATTGCCATTGCCGCTGCCGGCAGCGGTACAATTTGATTCTCGTCGATACACAGCAGCAGCAAAGCAGCGCCGTCGATAATTTCACCGACTGGTGGCTGTCTCGGATGAGGATGAAGAGAAACAAAAGGCAACTGAACGCGAACGCGAACGTGAACGTGAACCTAACGAGACTGCACCGATAATTAAAACGGGGAGCCACCACCACAGCTACTGCCGAGTTTGGTCTTTCATTTTCATTTTCTCGTCTTTCAGTGCGTGTTTTTTGTGACTTATACTGAGTCATTCATTAAGGCTTCTTCTAATCTCTTCTCTGCTCGAAAATTCCTCTTCTGATTACTTGCTTCTTCATGTCTAAGTGTCTAAACACATGGACGGACATTCCAGAAGAAGTAAAGTGCACTGGTAATTTGATTATTGGCCCTGCTTGACAACAACTGTCAGCGAACTTACAAGGAGCTTAGGAGGTGGTCGCTTGCGCTTGCTTAACAACTCTGAGAGCCCTTGATGATATCGCGTAAAGACAGTATTATCACTTACACTCCGAAGCAAGCGTGCGCTTGCCAGGCTATCAATCAATAGTAGGTAGCAGTGGTAGTCATGTCTGGACTTAGTGGATTTACCCCCTGTCTGGACTGGCATCCCGCATCCCACATCATGTTAGTAATTCGTTGCGGAATCTCAATCTCGGTGCTGCACTAACGTATCCGAGCAGTTAGCGGCTCAACATTGGGTATGTATCCGTGTCGACGGGACGGCAGGCAGGGCTTTGAATATCTTGTTACCCATTAAGAAGCAAGGACTACGGCATCTGACAAGTTCCCAGCGTTCTTAGCTTGCTTAACGTAACGTATCGTATCCATGGCCACAGGTACCTCACCTCACCCACCTGAATTTGATTCTGTACTCCTACTCTCGCTCATCTTCTTCTTCCTCTTCAATGTCCTAATTGGATGAGCCGATGCAATGTGCATCTGCTCAGGTGAATTTCAAACCAGAGTGGTCTGAATCATCAGGGATAAGGGATCTTTTAATTGTGTGCATTTACGTACAAAGTAATTAAATTGAATTGGAAATTGGGATCCGATCGACTGCTGTTATTAATACTTTATCCTCTTTCCTCCAGAGCCGAACTTTGTGGGTTCATTTGAAATCGCCGAGTATGTGTTCTTCTTCTTTCGGGAGACGGCCGTCGAGTACATCAACTGTGGCAAGAGTGTGTATTCTCGCGTGGCACGCGTGTGCAAGAAGGATACTGGCGGCAAGAACATCCTCGCCCAGAATTGGGCCACGTACCTCAAAGCCCGATTGAACTGCTCCATCCCCGGCGAATTTCCGTTCTACTTCAACGAAATCCGTAAGATTTTTTTTTCTCATTTTCGTCAGCTGTCGGATTCGATTAATATGCTTACACATCGCTGGTACATTCGCTCTGCAGAATCCATTTACAAGGTCCCTGGCGACGATAATAAATTCTACGGGACATTCACGACCTCGACGAATGGATTGATGGGCTCGGCGATATGCACCTTCACTCTGGACGACATCCAGGCGGCATTCAACGGCAAGTTCAAGGAGCAGGCGACCAGCTCCTCGGCCTGGCTCCCCGTGCTGTCCAGTCGCGTGCCGGAGCCAAGACCAGGCACGTGCGTCAACGACACCGAGACCCTGCCGGACACCGTGCTTAATTTCATCCGGTCCCATCCGTTGATGGACTCTGCAGTGATGCACGAGCACGAGAAGCCTGTCTTCTTCAAACGTGACTTGTTTTTCACGCGACTCGTCGTCGATAAGATCACAGTCGACATTGGCGGGGCTGTCCTAGACTATACAGTCTTCTACGCAGGAACGAGTAAGTATTTGCAAGCAGTTCATGGACAGAGAGTTATAAAATTTGTTATTTGTAGACGATGGCCGTGTACATAAAATTGTCCAATGGACAAAGGACGATGAGTCTTCATCGATTCTCCTGGACGTGTTCGATGTGACGCCGGGCGAGCCCATTCAGGTGATGGAGCTTTCAAAGTCGCACAAATCACTGTACGTCGCCTCCGATTACCGCGTCAAGCAGATCGACCTCGTGATGTGCAATCGCCGCTACGATAACTGCCTGCGCTGCGTTCACGACCCGTATTGCGGCTGGGATAAGGACAATAACGTCTGCAAGCCGTACTTGCCTGGGTGAGTCTCATCTCCCCGTCTAAAGTCTAATCTAAAATCAATGTCTCACTAACGCACGTAATTGAAATGTTATCCCATTCGATCGGCAGGCTCCTGCAGGACGTGTCGAACAGTACAATAGACGTCTGTGATAGCAGCGTGGTGAAGAAGAAGATGGTGGTCACATGGGGGCAGAGTCTGCATCTGGGCTGCTTCCTCAAGATGCCCGCCGTCCTCGCCTCGCAGACCATCACTTGGTACCACTATTCCAAGGAAAAGGGCCGTTATAAGATCGTCTTCCGGCCGGATAAATACGTCGAGACGTCGGAGCATGGGCTCGTTATCATTGCCGTCACTGAGGCGGACGCCGGCCGTTACGACTGCTGGATGGGAGCCTCCCTGCTCTGCTCCTACAATGTCACTGTCGATGCCCATCGTTGTTCGCCCCCGGCGAAGAGCAACGATTACCAGAAGATCTACTCGGATTGGTGCCATGAGTTTGAGAAGTACAAGTCTGCCATGAAGACTTGGGAGCGCAAACAAGCTGTAGGTCTTGCAGATGTGGAAGCTTATTGAAGGGATGTTAATGGGTTTCTCTTGTTTTCTTCTTGCTAGCAATGCGCGTCGAGACATAACGACAGCAACCAGAACAGTCATCCGAATGATATCATCCGACCTGTAGTCTGATAGCTCATCCAGCACGGACCACTTGCATTAACATACCTAGGAATACCCCTGTACTGGACGCGCGTGCTCTTTGTGTAAATAGTGCGTGGATGCGTTCCATGCAAGAAGCTAACGCTGCCGCCCCGATGGGATGGATATTAAGCTACAACAACACATTGACTGAGTTAAGTTTCCTGTTAGTTACATTAAGTTAGTAAGTGAGTGAATGAATCGTATGCGGAACGAACGCACGCGAAATTATTTTTTAACTTTTCAACGTAAGGTTCATACTTAAAGTCTCTCTAAGAATAAGATAAACAAACAAAAAGGGATAAAGAAAATGCTAAAAAATAATTAATTACTTACTTAGAGATTAATAACCAACAAGCAGATTAACAAATGCAACCTAAGTAAGCATAAGCGTAATTAAATTGTAGGTCTGTGATATACATGTGTCGTAATGATGTGAAAGTATGCAAAACATAATGAAAAATAAGAAGATATTTTTTCGTTGAGCTGCAATTATACTACCGTATAAGCGATTTCAGTTGGGAACTAAACTTTTCTAAAGCTACTACGCGATTGTAAGTGGATGAACAGAAGAATTAAGGAATTATATTGGACCAAAGTGATGGAAATGGTTATATTGATTAATTATATTTACATTTGCAAAGAATATATAAGATGCGCCCTCACAAAGGGCCGCCCTGTGCGTTCTTCACGTCCGCCTGCGCTCGGCGGCGACGAAAGCAAGCAAGAGAGAATATTTAATTATTAAGAGAAAACATTTAGCGCGTATGAAAAGCAATACTTTCCGCTTGCAATGTCTTGGTCCCTCTTTCACATATACACACCTCTTGATACATACTTTAGTGAACTAAATAATTAATTAATGACAAAGGAAATTTCTATGATATACATAGTAACTTATATAGGGATATGCTATTGTAACGAATCTAGCTAGAAGTTGCTATCCCAGGCGATGGATAGTTGGTTATTATCCATTTAAGAGTTGATTCAGTTGATCGCGTCTTGTAAATACATTTTACACTACCAATAAGTGCAACTGCTTACAATGACTGCACTTGCAAAATATCCACACCCTGTAGGATTGATTGACATGCTGCCAAAACTACTCGAGTAGTTTGTATACCTTCTTTCGGGTATTTTACAAGTGGAATCAACACAGATGCTTGAAATTTCTCATCGGTTCTGTTTCATGTGACAATCATCGTTCAATTCAATTACATCATTTGATTCAACGCTAATCAGTCGACGAAAAACAAACAATTTGCTTTGATTAGGTTCATGTTTCCAGTATTTCATATTGTAAATACCTATGTATAGTTATTTATAACGACGAAAAACGCGTACGAAGTAATTACTTGTAGAGTAACATAACTGACTGCTTCAGAGCATCTCTTCATCTTGTTGCGTTTCGTTACGAAATATCATAGTTTTTGCAAGAAGGATTGAATAATTGTTTCCCTAGCGCTGTAAGACAAATCTATTCATGCAATAAGACAAGATCTGTGTTCAGATTATGCTTAACATTTAAAACTGCCAATTAAGAACAAACTTTGTGTTACACACTGATAGACAGAACATGATGGGTTAAGAAAATGCCAGAGGATAAGTAATTTAATATTAGTTTATTCAATAATTAGTGTCTTTGCCTTTGTATTTTTTACATTTTATGTATTTTCGTATTACTTTGATATGCGTATAATTTATTAAGATTTAATTGTTTGACACAGATCTTCGGCCGCATCCGAAGAGATTTTATTACAAGTTGGTATTATTTTAATCAAATAATTGATGAAATGAACAAGCGTTCATTGGTAAAGATATATTATTAATCATGAATTGTTCACAGTTTGTAAATACGTTACAAGAAGTATAAGGTATTATTATAAACTAATATATTATTGGTTTTACATAGTGTAGCTGAAAATAAACCTCCTTGTATATTGTAATACATCAATGCTAATAATTGCTCTTTAAATGAAATCTATTCATTAAATAAAAATTGAATAAATGAAATGTGTTTGTTGTTGATATTTCTCTCTGTGATCCTGATACTTCTCACACTACCGCTTGCTGTGTTGTGTTTGCGCTTTGGTATGTATATTAATTTGTCAGTTATAAGGCGACAAATACAACTAACCAAGTAACCGAGGTTGGCTCAGTGGGATAGGCACTAGTCAATAGATCGAAGAGTGCGGGGTTCGAATCCCAGCAGAGGCAGGAATTTTTCAAAATTTATTAATTCTCTCCGGCAATGTGTCAGTTATAAGGCGAAAAACACACCTAACTGTGGTACGGAATATAGCTCAGTGGTATAAGCGCTGGTCTATAAATCAGAGAGTGCTGGGTTCGAATCCCAGCCTAGGCAAGTTGCTCTTTTCAGACATTTCTAAGTTCAGTAAAATTGCCTAGCCTATGTAGAGGTTCACCAAGTGGATGGCGACCACCAAAGAGGTAGAAGAAGAAGAAGAATAATTGAAGGTGTAGATTCGACAGAATCCGAAGTTCATTTTTAATTTTTGCATTCCGTACAGTAAAATTGAGCTTGATCTTAGCCCACCCTCCCCGTCAGTTAGATCGACCGTCCAGCTCTGTGGTCCGTAAGGAACTGACTCCCATTTCCCGATCTTAGTTACCATTACAATGGGAGCGGAGTCTCCATCTCTCGATGACTAGTAGTAGCTGATCTCTTGGAGGGGGTACCAGACAACTGCGGAAACTGTAATTGAGATCTTGAAATAAATTTTTAACTAAAATATCCGAAGCGCTGGGATTCGAACCCATACCGTTCATGCTTTACTTTGTGAACCGGTGACTTTACCACTGAGCCACCAAGCCGTTGTAGGATACGCGTCTCACCGAGATTATAAATAAATCAATACACGACTTACAACAAATGAACAGTGAACTGTTCGTCCAACCAAAGACTGAAATTTCTTCGGATTTTCGGTCAGAGTATCAGGGTCACATAAAACTGAAAAGGTAAATCCCGTGAAACTTTTGGTCGAATTAAAAACTGAAACTTCAGGTGGGTTATATTATAAATTATCGCAGAAGAGAAAGACATAGTACAGTTAACATATGTATTAATTGGATGAGAACAAACATCTTATAGTACAATGGTAAAAATGCTGCAGCTTAAAAAGAGACAACCAGGAAGACACGGGCCACGGAAGAGATATTTTGTAGGAAAAAACATAAACAAATACTTTACAATACCTTTGATGTTTTTTTGAAGACCGCATCTGCAATGATGATCATAAGAACCGTGTAGTAACATCTGCGAAAATTATTTAAAATAATTAATATACCAATTTACTTACCAATAATACATACACTAACAATTAATCATGCCGAGTGTTACATGCAAAAAAATTCTTACTAGTTTAAATTGACCTATTTTATAATATAAAATTCGCTGTGATAAAAAGAGAATGTGATCAACTCAAATAGCAGTAAATTCATTTTAAATGTCTTAAGGCTTGCGACAACACTCAGTTTATCTATCCATATGAGCGCCCTCTTCCTACATTAAAGAAGTAAACATAACCATCAAAGTACAATAGAGTGCATTCAGCATTGTTTTTACTGCAAAATTGAATACAAAATAATAAATAATTTGGAAATTACTGGCATCAGCAGTAAATTAGTTTTTGTCCTTTCCGAAAGGTGTAATCTGAGGTAATAATACTCTAAATCATCAGATTCTACATAAAATTGTAAATATTCTGTTACAGATTTACAACTAAAATAAAATGCAGGAAGGACATGGTAAAATGGCAATCCCCACATCAGTGTCTAATTTTACGGCCTCAATAGATAAGATGGAAGACGTAGTACAGAAAGTTCTACAATTAGGTGAAATAAGAGATACATTGCCAAAGAAAGACCAGTTAAACTATGACCTATTTTTGGCATACGCACTCAACAGCACGTATTGGTGTTATCTGAGATGTAATGGGATTGATCCTAATAGTAATAAAGTTAAACATGAGTTACAACGCGTCAAAGAATATATGGTCAGAGCGAAACAGGTACGAAAACTGAATCAATTATGTATATATGTATTCCGAATTTAAATTAATCTAACTTATTTTGATTAGGCCATTGAAAGACACACAATTAGGCCTTCAGTTGATAAAGCAACAGCAGAGCGGTTTGTCCGGCATGGAATTCAGAAGCCAGCTAAAAGAAAAGCTTCAGACCATAGACCCACCAAAAATAAAATAACCAAGTTTGACTCTGACGATGAATAAGTAAACTATTATAACTAACTATTGTAAGCTCATTAAATTACTATATCCATATACTTAATAATATGTATTTTTGCTATGTTAATTTGAAATTTTATAAAATGAAAATAAATTAAATCTTGAACGCAACATTCAGTGAGTGAAGTGTGACCAGACATAACCTAAATAACGCACGTGTTCGCGGTGTTTACATGCGTCGTGCACTAGTCGCTGAGTATATGATTGATATCTAGTTAAATATGACTATCAGTGATAATAATAAAATGGATTGTGATTCTTTTGATGTTGAATGTGATGATGGTGTACCAGAAGACGTTATTGCTACAGAAAATACAGAGCATGATGATGGTAAAACTGAAAATACAGAGCATAATGATGGTGAAAGTGAGAATTGCGACGAAGAAAGTGATGATGGTGCGAGAGAAATCTTAAAGCATGGTGATGATGATGATGATCCACATAGTGATAAGGTTGCTCTTATTGATATTGATGTAACATTATTCCGTAATGCAGTAGCAACCAAAGACTACACAACAGCAAAAAGTATAATCTTCTAATGAAGTAAATATGCGCATACTAAAATTATCTTTTTTTAGCGTACCTACGAATATTAAGTAACTCTAAATACGTTAAACAATATATAGAAGCCGGGGGAACTCTGCTAGATGTTTTTAAACTTTTTGAATGCCCAGACCTGTACGCCAACGTGATTTTAACTGCTAGATTGATAATTGAACGTGTGGTAACAAAACATCCTGATCGATTGTTTTCCACAACCGAAGCATGCCAATATTTCCTCAACAACCACATGGAATTAATTAAAGAGCATCTCATAAACATATGCGAAAAAACGGTCTCGATATGGGAACTACTCAAAGCAATGGTCAGCCTGTCAAACCAGATAGCCAAACAAATTCTGGACATCGTGACCCTTAAGCCAATTCAATATGGCAACACGCAAAGCGTCGACAACGTTGTCGTTAGTTTTGTAATGGAATACTTCAAATACGGATTCGGTCCAAAGCTGATATTTCTAGCAAACAAGAAACACTTATTAGCCAGCTGCCTGGGACGCATTGGACCAAGGTACGAAAGATTCTATTCGACTTTGAAAGAGAACGTTATTGATACTACCTTGGTGCCCAAGCCTTTGAAAGTCAAATTATTCTCAGCGGGTGCTCTCAGGGCATTGGTCGACACATACGTGACAAACTCAAATAATCTATCTTATGAATGCCTTGAGATATTATGTACTTCCTTCGCCAAAGGCATAATTTTCCGAGATGAAAGTCTGGGATTGGGAAACACTTACAGAAATCCTGTGTTAAACAATCTATTGAACTTTATCTTCTTTAAAGAAGAGATAAAAACGTCTTTTAAACTACAGAAATTGATTGTTTCTATCGCCACAACATGTACAGACGTAGTGAAAGTTTTCTGGACACTTATGATTAAATTCATCGATACTCGCTTGGATGAAGGAGCTGGATACAATATAATAAACCTGTATCTAAAAAATATTCAAGTGTTTCTACCGACAGGAAACATGTCGCCAGATCAATACGCTAAAGCAATTCTAGCGCTGATAATCCCGTCTCAAATTATTCAAAAAGTAAACAAGACGCTTGCTCGCGAGGCCGCTATGACGAAAATTATCAGTATGATGTTAAAAGCAGTTACATTGTATCAACAAAAAGTCCAAACTGTGTGTTCCAAAGAATTCTATGACATATTTATGGATAACGTACATAGTTATCTTAAGAAAAGAATGCCTTTTGGATCAAATTTTGATCTTGAAGGCTGCGTGAAGAATTCAATATGTGCGGTTGAGATTTTACATCGATATCACGAGATGTGTCCGTATTTGCTTGTAAGCATGGATTTAAAAAAACTGAATAAGATTATTTATACTACAAAGGATGCACAGCTGAAGACTGTATCGATAAACTTCTTATTAAAAGTTCTACCAACGTATTACAATGTAGAACACCGTCCGAGATTTCTTCACACTTGGCGTTTTCTCTCCAAGGACCCAAAACCCAACCAACAAACACTGCAACTCTTAATGGAAAATACTGGTTTTTTTAATAATCGTTTCCACAACGAGATACAAATATGGATATATTATATGGACAAAATAGGTGAAAAATGGGTCATAGATGCGATAATAGAATACGCGGTCAATTTCAGCACGTTGTTAAAGGAAGAACTTGCACATTACTACGGACAAGAGTATTGTGAAGCAGAACCAGACAAGAAGCAAATAGAGGAGATCATGCAAAAGTTAACAACCTTAACCTGTAACAATACATCTATCGGTAAGTTACAAACCGTAACTTGTTCAATCTTCACGTTGGCCGCAATGAAACACAAGCTCAATCACGAGAATGGGCAATTAATTGGGGAAGCTTTGATGCACATTTTTCATTTGCAAACGGACATGAAAATTTTCCAGAATATTATTAAAAGCCACAAAGAAATTGTTCCTGCGAATGCGTATAAGTACATTTGTAAATGGCCGAACCATAATTCATTGTTGACTATTATCCAGGGGCAGCATTTATTCCAGATTCAAGAGTGCTTGTTTAAACTTAAACACTCACCGGAAGAACAAGATGCTGGGAAATTTTACGAAATGGCAAAATATGTCGAAAACGCGTATGATATGATCTACTATGATCCAAGCATCATAAATCAGTTTCTGGAGAAGAAAAATATACAAAAGTTTGTCTTAGAACTCACGCAAATATTAACGGAACACCAAGGCCGAAATAGCATCAAACAATATTTGAATATGTTACAGCACGCAGTGTACATCCTTACAATGAAATTACTCCAAGAAAAAGAACATGATAATGTGAACATCCATGAGTACATTAAAAACTTGAATTTGTTCGGGATGACTCACGAAGAGACAAGGAAAGTTCTAGAATATCTTGTCCAATTACATCCTAGCGAGTATCTTAATTCAGATAAAAAGCCGAATGTGAGTTATCACATTGTAACTGCCATTCTTAACTACACTTTTGGTCCTGCGAATGAAGAATACGAATCATGTGAACTGTTTGAAAATATTTCGCGGTTTGCCGATATGCTGTGTGTCTTTAATAATGAAAACATTGACACTGCAGATTTAGCAGACGCGCTGTATCACTACTTCCGACGTTTTCCCCATCAACTGGCGGATGAAAATTACGGAGTTGTATTTGCGAGCGCAGCATGCAGATTTGAATTTTGCAAGTCGAATACAAAATTGGCGCTACACATCTTTAAATACTCGAATGGCTATTGTATGGACATTCTCCGTCGGCATCTAAAGGCAGTATGCGCCAAAAAAGGGTTCATATTGCCCCTTCTAGACCTCGTCAAAGCAGACCAAACGTTTGACAAGCTTCTAGCTCAAGAAATATTTAAAGAATTGGAACCCTTATTGATGAAAACGTTACAAAAACCACAAAAAGCGGGGCCGCACTTGGAAAGCCATTATGAAGGTTTCTGCCAGTTAATAGAAAACCTCATTGCTACTGAAACTGTGTCGAAATATGTGCAGAAACCTCTGAAATTTGACACGAATAATGTGTTTCTTGTAGCTGTTTTAAGAGCAATGTTCAAAAAGTATTTTCTAGACAAAGAAAATACAAACAAGAAGAAAACTGACCACATTCAAAACGTAATTCAAACGTTTGTCCACTTTATGAATGCTGCTTTAAAATCGCAGAAGAGTGACGAAGGCGAAGAGGCAGAGGAAAATGTAAGGAAACTTAAACTTGTAACGGAATATTTCATATCGCTTTTGAGAGATTCACTGCCCGCTGATAAGAAACAAGTGAAACTTTTGAACTTAGACGCCTTGCGGAGCAACGAACCCTTCCAAAACTATTGGAGAATGTCTCTCAAGCACGGAATTAGCGAAACGAAATATTTCTTGGTGGAACCGTTAATTCTCCTAATAAAATTTTTAAATTTCACTGCCGAAGGAGCAGAGGAAATTGTTGAGATGATTTACAGTCACTCGGAGTTCATAAATATTTGCGCAATTGCGCCATCGGAAGTGAAACTACAAATCTTTAAATTACTCTACACTTTTTCGACATTTCAACCGACAGTGATGAAGAAATACCATGTTCCTATCATTTTGGCGGCATACAATGCGACTTTACATCCATCTGACCGCCAAATACTCAAGCTTCTCAAACTCTACGAAGCCAACCCCGTGCAAACCTCATTCTTCGACTATAAACCTTTCTTCTGGGGACCTGCCGCCACGCAAATGTATTACTTATCTAAGAATCCATACAAAACCTTAGCGCACCAAACGCGATTCAGTGACGTGTGCGATCTTTTTCAAAATGAACTAATCAACTCGACAATAATCAAGTTTCCGCTAAATGCCAAACTGCATAATAGTGACATCAACCTGATGACCACCAACGGAGAGACGGTTTACGACCTAGGATTTGTTCTACCAATCCTGAGCCAACTTCTAGCACCGGAAGTAAATCTTCTAACGTATAAATTCACCCGCAGTGGAGTTTTGAGTCTGGCGATAATCGCCATGTCCAGTCTTAACCGCGAAATGCGAATGGCCGCATGCCATGTATTGGCAAGATTTTATTACCATTTGGAACAACATAACATCAGCAAGGATAACACCATTTGGATAAGATTCGTGGAAGCAATTGCCAAAGGAGTTGCGAAACTGAAAGACTTTCGTTTAAATATTTTCGCAGCGACTTTCTTAGCACGCGCGGCGATTATATTGGCTAATCCAGCGGAAGTCATGTACCTTCCTCTGAGTAACTATATAAGTATTTCTGGCCGGCTGAACTTGCGGATTATTCCGGAAATGCATACATTTTTACATTCAGCAGACGTGGAGCACCAAGCACACAAGGACTTCATATTAGGTGTCATCGCCGATGGCATGCGTTTGGATACAGACGCGAGTATTGCCATAACGAGTTATATGTTCAAATTTATCATGGAAATGTTCACATCTCCAATTAGCAATGAACACTTGAAATTGATGATTTTGCAAGTGCTTGAAAGGACGACTAAATTACACATAACCACTAAGAAATTATGCAAAGGAATGGGACTACTGGGATGGCTGTACGATATTCTACAGGATTCAGATTCCATGGAAAGATTAGCAGCTTTGTTGAAAATTTACAGGAATATAACGCAAATCGGATGCGAAAAGAGTATGGTCGCAATGGCGTATAACTATGTCATTGATAACTACCTAGATTTGTATTTCGAAGAAAACACTAAGGGCATTTTTCTCAAAGGGTTGTTCAACCTTGCAAGTAAAGATAAATGGTATTTAACTGAAGAGCGCATGAAGAAAGTTATTAAGTTTAGTGGTTGTCTTAAGAGCGAATATATGCTAAGATATGTTGTGCGCATTAATTCTTATGATTCTAGCGCAAAGAAACAGGAATCGATCGAGAGTCTTGCGCAAGATTTGACCCAAGTTTGGTTATGTCGATAAATATTGTTTTTAAGTTACGCAAAATAAAATAAACTTTAAATGTACTCACCGGTGTTGCAACCCGTTGGTTGTTATTTCTTCCTCATGAATAGGCTATCTTCAGTCATTAGAATCCTACCGAAACCAAGAAATTCAAATTAATATTAGATGTAAACGTAAAAATGATCGATTTCTTACATATTGGAATTAACGGCCATGCCCGGCATGGAAATGGGCTGAAGTTTCGCTTCTTCTGGAACTTTCACAGTCAACGTAGACTTGGGTCCTGTATTCCAAGTATCTCCATGCTCATCCACGACCGATACATCAATCGTGAGCACAAATAAGCCACCAGTGGGAAATGCAAGTAAAAACTGCGCGGAAAAGAAGTCTTTGTGCGGAGTGACTGTTTGTTTTAACACGTAAGTCGTTTCGGCATTCTAGAAACCACCAACGTTCAATATAACCAATGATACTACTCTACTAACGAAACTTCAAAACTAACCTTGTTCTCAACGATTTCCTTTGTTTTGCTTGACGGTTGCAATTGCGATTGCACACTGACCAACACACCATCCACTTTCCGGAACATTCCCGGCTTAATTCCGTGTTGAATAATCCCCTCGATTTTAACCGCCAACTGAGAACCAGACTGAACACTGATAAACTCACCCAGAACGCGCGGTTGTGGGGAAATTGCCAACTTCAGTACAGTGTTCTGCATCACCTGGAAGAAGAATCGCGGAACTGGGAGAGTTGCATTGGCAAATATATCTGCCATGGTTTTCAACAAATCAACATGCTGAAACAACAAAAAACAATTAAACAATAATCAATTGATAAAATTAAAATAATACACACCTTGTGAGTTATGGTTAACCCAAGATTTGTATCCGCAATGCTTCTACAAAGTTTTGTAGCATTTTGACATCCGAGCAATAACTGTCTCGATTCCAAACGACATTTCATCTCGTCGAATTGAATTATGGGCTTTGAAGATGAATTTCCATTGCATACACTTTCCACACATTGTTCCAGAAGGATGCACATTTGTTGCAACCTAAAAGTAAAAACAAGCATATACATATAGGAAACTCCCTGAACCTAATCTAACTTAACACTTACATCTGAAGATTCTCCAATGTTGAATTATCAGCATCAAACGCAGTCTGATATAATTTAAAACACAATTCGCCGCATGCTTGAAATTCTTTCACGCATTTCCGCATTTGATTCGTGATATATCCGTGTCGCTGAAGATCGTCCCTTGTCGATTGCGCTATTGTACTTGCAATCGCTGGAGGAGGCACCGTACACAGAATGTTACAAGTGTGAATAAGCAACAACAAGCATTGCAGAAATTCACAGCGGATGTGCATATATTCCGCCTGGAATTGTAACTGATGTGAAGGGGTGCTCGCGGCTTTAAGAGCAGCAATCGCCTTGTTGTAATGCACAATTGCATAGTCCAATCTGTCCACAATGTGCGGTTTTGTCGTGGACCTAGCATCTGCTAGCATGGCTTCAGCGCGACTCATCTCCGCAAGACAGACCAACCAAAAATGCCAATGTTCGTAGCTCACCTGCTCAGTCAGAGCGTCAAAGATGTCAGTCGCGATTGCATGATGACCATACCGCACTGCCGCCCGTCCAATGCGATATGCCGCCCAACGGTCATCCGAACTCGATGCCTTCTTAATCGCATTGATAGCATCTGGAGTCCAAGTGTATCCAGACAACGTTTGGAAAATCAAAGTGCATAGCAGAACTACAATGTTTGTGCGTTTATCACTGCTGGTAGATTCCAAATGTACGTGAGAGATTAACTCGGGAAGAAGAGGTATCAACGTGTCTGGTTGATTCCCACCGATGGCGCCAAGCGCTTCGCATATTAATATTGCACAATCATCTGTAAAGAAAAGTTTAAAAGTTGTATCGAAACTTCTAGAAACCAAATTTACCATCAACGTTCCCAAGGCGTGATCCTAAAAGCCTGACGAACCTTTCACAGTAATTCTTGTCAACTTCCGATAACTTTACAATGCATTTCAGTGCAACTTTCAAGTGATAGGGATGCTTTTCATCGGAAAATGTTAAGAGGAGTATTAAAGTTTCCAAAGCCGATGCGACATCCTCCGCTCCCATTATTTTTATACGTTCTGTATAACTGAAAACACGTTTTAAGTTAAATAAAGTTCAAAACTACCAGATGTAACATAAAAACTTACCAATAACATATAATCTGCGTTAATATTTGAATTGCTTGAGCAACAATGGCCGGATGTGGAGAAAAACAACACCGAACACATAAAACGCTTAGCATAGACTGTGCATGATGGTAATTATGGCACATTAATGGAGATTCGGCTAATACTTGAATAACGTGCAGGGCTGTACTCAGCAATCTTGGTGATTTCATGCTGAGCGCGATATCCAAGAAGGCATCAATCGCTCCTGGAGGCCACAAATGCGCCCCGGGTTTGGCCAATCGGTGTAAATGCTTCATACAATTGGACTTGACATTCTTCCGAGGATCAGTGTTAATGTAATTCAAAAGTAAGGATACTTGAGCCGGAATATCCACCAAAGTTGCCGCCGCCAACTCGGTCAGCGTGTGAAGTGTGACAAGAACAAACTCTTCTGTTGGATAACTCGGCAAGAGATCAGTGCAGAGCTTCCGAACCATTGCTGCGGTGCTAGTATCATGATGCATGTGTTGCAAGATGGGGATCAGTTGTAACTTCATATTTGCTGGCGTTGCCTGCCCTTGGATCATGTCCGCTATTTTATTACACATACTAATAGCGAATGACTTCGACTGGGCAGCGAACTGCGTCGCGATATAAATTCCTGCCTCAACTTCCACATTGTCATGTGAATCCAAACTTGTCCGAATGCTATGGTGCACTTGTTGCCGCTCGGGAATAATGCACGCGACTGCACCCAAAGTCCTTAAAGTCAAGGCTCGTGCAATGGGATCATTGCTATGGATCACTCCGTAGATGCGCTTCACGAATTCGTCCACATTGGACACTTTGTCCAAGTGTTTATCACTTTGTTGACAGACTCTCAAGACGCAAAGTCTGAGAAAGTTATTGCCGCTTCTGAATACCACCGCGAGTTTAAGAAAAGATGCGTTTATAAGTATGGGAAAAGGGTATTTTTCAAATAAGCGCGGAAAACGAACTATTGCTTCGCATTGTTCCCCGACTTTTGTTGAGCGAAGACCTAAGTTATGATTGATTTTAGGATTAATTAGGATTAGCGACCGGCAAAACAATTGAAAGTGCTTACCTTTATCCAATTCTGTTAGTGCAGAATTTGCGTCCTGCTCCGTCTCGCCAATTGAACTTTCACTGAAGGAATTCACACGTACTGTTAACATTTCTAACGTTAATAACTATTTTTCCAAAATAAATACTCCTATGATAAACCGCTACTGTGTACAGAATTGAAGGTTATGTTTATTACCAGCCAGCAGCGCTACTGCACTCAATGACCGCTAGCTATCTTTTGACAGTGACGCACTGCGTCCTCAAATTTGTAAACTAAATCTTGCATTTCTTGGCTAGTGCACCAAAACGTAACATTTCCTCTTTGATTGCTATTCGTTTCCTTAGAAAATTGTTCAGTTATAAGCGAGACTTTAAATAACGGGCATTCAGGAGCATCCAACGTACTTGACTAAAATAATTGATGCATTATAAACGACGCCCATAAAACTATGTAAAAGTAATACCTTTATAAGAAAATCAATTTCCCAATCAACATCCACGATATGCGGTAAATGCGTACCAATGTTCCCAAGTTTAAACATCAGTACTTGCTTATTCTTTTCATACTGCTCGACAAACCACTTACTTCTTCCAATGTCAACTTTGCATTCTTTCGCAAGAACTACGTAAGCTTTGTCTTTAGAAAAATTATTCTGTGCAAAATGAAGCAGACTTCTTAGTACTGCAGCGTATACTTCCTTTATCACGTCGGGTTTTGTAGGGCAAAGAGGCGTTAAATCTTTAGAACAAAATAAAATGTTTAGCAAACTTTTTCCGTTGATTAATAGAGAAACTTACCAGAAGACTTGGAATGTATAAGATCTTCAATTGCGTATTCAACTAACTTCCTATAAGACTGGTCGGGAATAATATTAGTATTGTTTAAAATGATCAAACTGCTCTTTAAATCATCGGAAATCATTGTTAAATTTTGCTGAGAATGATTGAGGTTACTTGTCACTAAGTTGCGCCCTCTGCAAAGTTTGACGAGCCAGCAAGTAGAATGTAAATTTAGCCATAAATTATATTATATTTTGCCTTGTAATAGCATTGTAAATATAGGAATTGTTTACTTAAATTAAGTGATAAGTTTTCCAAAAAGTGCCAAATGATTTTTCTCTCGATCCTCACAGTGTTAACAACAATCATACAAATTTGTTTCATAACAATCTCGATAGGTGAGTGCACATAATTCTAGGTTATTGCATTGTTTTTAAAGTTGAATTTGTTAATTACCTTATTGTTGCAGCGGCTGGTCTTTACTATGTAGCGGAGTTAGTTGAAGAGTACACAGTTTTAAGTAAAAAGATAATAACATGGATGACAATGGTAATGAAATAATTCACATTTTTTAAGTCATCAATCCTTAATGTTCAAACTTTTCAGGCATGTATTGTGATTTATGTCTGCCTATGGCTTCTGGAAGGCTTTGGAAATATCCTCTGTATATGTGGAATTGTCAGTCAGCTCAACCACTTAGCAATACTCCAGAAATTCCCGTACATCACATTTACATCCCCCACCTTCCTGCTCGCACTTTTATTCATCGTTGTTAACCACTACGTAGCATTCCAATACTTCGGCAGTGTTTACTACTCTTTCTCTGAAATAATGGCATATTTCACTTGCTTATGGGTTGTTCCTTTCGCCCTATTTGTTTCCCTCTCGGCAAATGAGTATGTCTTACCCACAACTACAGAAACCAGGGACGGAGACGTTGTGACTAACTATTTCTCAAAGAAAGGCAAAAAGTATGGACTTTTAACGCTTTTTGATTATGCAAAAACTTCTATTTTGCCCACTCAGCGTAAAAAGGGTTTCTAAGAAAACCTTAACCTTTAAACTCTTATTTATTCGTTGTTATGGTGGAAAATAGGACTGACACTTATTGTTTCTGCATTCTATTCTATTTTTGTTACCAAAGTTGTATGTATGGAGGTCGGATGAATAAAATTGTGTAAAAATTTATTAATTCTTTAAAACTTGCCTCACAATCAAGTGGTTTTGTCCAAACTACGGAAATATCTAACTAACAGCAATAACATAACTTACTTATCCTTCTTCCAGTCGTCCATCTTAAAATCTCCGTAAAATAATGACTTTATCATAACTTTACCTACATATTATCACATTTGCATTCACAGCGACCCTCTCGACACGTAAAAATAACGCATTTCAAAAACAGATGTACTTCTAGGATGTACGATTTCATGCTACGGTTCTTCAAGCGATCTTTCTTCGCCGCTATTTTGAATATTTTCTCAAACTTTGCTTCGATGTTTGCATGGTTTCCACTACCAATATCCAAATTTTCCAGGTATTTGTACAATTCCTTCAAGACTGCCACGCAGAGCAGTCGGTCGTCTGTCGCGTCCTGTAGGCTTACCACGTTTAATAGTGTGCCTACCACAAGAAGATAGTGTTCCTCCAAGAAAATCGTTTTGTCGGCGTAGTTCAAGTCGTGCTCGAGTTGCCATAATAGACAAGAGAGGTAATGCCTCGCCACTGGTAAGAACGGACGCGATTCTTTGAAAGTATACGGACGCGTTTTATCAAACACTGTCGCTTCGTCGTGATAGTATTCTAACTCTTCATATTGTAGAGTCAGTGCGACGTAAACTGATATGGCGCGTTGGCGTCCTACATAAATAGGCAACCGAGCAATCACCTCTTCGTGTTTAAGTTCGGGTACCATGGGGAAGTTTTTCAAATATCTCCTGATAGTTTAATACAAGTTTAAGATTAATTGTTGATTATTAGTATTAATTAATACTTACAAAGGCAGTGGGTAGAGGTGGCTTGAATCGGTCAAGACCTTCAACGATATCTGATTGCAAAAATCACGAATAACAAATTCATCATCCTGCATGAAATCGATATAAATATCCCACAACTGAAAGCGTAACTTTTCTGAAAAAGTATTCAAAACTTTAAGTCCTTCTAACTTTAAATTTATCCAGAAAACACGTTACCTTCCATCACACTTGGATCCACTAAAAGACAATAATTCTGAAGTAAAAAGTTAGCCACAGCCAAACGTTCGTCCACGGTACTATCTTCAGATCCATACTCAATCAAACTATTAACTAAAAATTTCAAGTCCATCGGCTCATTGCTTCCCGCAATAAACTTCGATATCAGATTAATGAGCGCAACAAACATCTCCGAGTCGATATTTACGGCTTGATAAAGCAAATAATCCAGGATTATTTGATGACTTAGCTTAACTGGTATTGCACTTGGGCGAATCGTGAACACAATCGGCGGGTAGTTATAGAGCACTTGGCAAACTCTCAGGCCGTAAAGCCGACTGCGATTGCGCAAGACATCGAAGAGATCCATAAACGTGCGCTTTTTCATAAGATGGACGCGAATAATATAGCTCAGCAAGTTCTTCGTAGGCGGCGGGAGCGTCTTCACAAACTCGTATTCAAGCTCCTTTTCTTCTGGCGGTTCTGGCAACTTTTCGCTGCTTATATAACGAATGCAATTCAATGCGAAAATATTCATATCTTCGTCTGTGCTCTCCAATGCTTGGAGGAGAGCACAAGCTATGAATGTGCGCTTAAACCATTGAACTTGCGGAATTTTTAGGATAACATGCAAGTACAACGCGAATTTCGTCTGCAGAAAGCGATTGCATGTTGAAAGAGACTTTTCATGGTCTTGATGCAAAATATCAATAAGTTCCTTATATGTTTCGAGGTCTTCTTCTCTGTATTCGTTCTCCTTGAGGAAATCAATCAAGATATCCATCAGGAGAGTGGCATTCGTCTGAGAAAGGCCTTTGCCTGCTGATGTTATGATAGAAAACCCATGTCTAAGACTTTTCAGTGTGATTCCCGAAAGTAAATTCGACATTTGATACTTTAAATTGCACAGAAACCCGTGCACTTCATTATTTGTTGATTTGCCATGTGGTATTTTCCGATGCAGAAAAGTCTCAAAAGTGACTGTTGACTGGGCGGCCAATTCGCGAATTTTGTAAATTTTACGAAAAGTCGCTCGCACTATCGAGCGTAAATGCTCAATCAATATAGCTTCGTTCTTGCGAACGTCATAGGCGAGGTAGATTCTTCCCAAGACGATGAGCACCGGATACATAGAAACATTCTCAGCATCCACAGCCGTACACTCGTCTAGTTTTTTAAACAAAAAAGTATAAAGTTCAGGGTACCTTGTGATGAAAACCTTGAAGGAGAGACGGTTTTTAATGCTCAGTTTTTCATGGTCCTTGTGACGGGGCACGCCAAACATGCGCATCATAAGGGCTGAGAACATCATTGTTGCCGAATTACGAATCTAAACAAAGAAAACACCCAATTTAAGCAAAAACCCTAAGAAAAGTTTACAACTTAACGTACAGCCCAATCTGGGTGACTGAAGTGCGTAATGGCAATTATCATCCCCCTGCCGACGTAGGAAGCAACCACTTCGCCGAGTTGGTTATGTCTGTAAAGGGTCCTCAGGATATTCATGCTATGCACCACCGCCGTTTGATTATCATCAACGGAATGTTCCGCTATATCCAAGAGATAGTTCATTGAATACCGGAAGCTCTGACTCTGCCTGTGTTTCGGCTCAGTTATGAGTATTGCTTGTATCATGAACGGAATCCCAGCGCTACGTCTTGTCGCGCAAATATTCGCGTCCGTGGACGTGACTAATTTTAAAGTATTTTCTAGCCACTTCTCTGGCAACTTACACCACTCGCAGTTGGAGTTCCACAACTTTTCAGTAAACTTCACAAAGCCGATGTACCCCTGCTCATATGCACCCCTATGTTTCGCGGCCTCAAACAGCCCTAGAAAGTATCTCGAAATACTGTCCAAAAGACCTTCTCTCTTCATAATAGGCTTCACATTTCTATCATTTATCTGCAGCTCTCCAAGTAAAAGCGACACCTCTTTGATTGTCCGCCATGCAAAAAGCAGTACCAGTTGCGGGGTGACTTGCGCATTGGCATAGTCAATGTTTTCAGGATTGTATCCTTCCGGCGCTGACGAATTAATAATTGGCGAAGCAATACTGGCCACTCTAATGCAACAATTTACGATGACAGGCACTAGAAATGGATGCTGCGTGTCTATGAGTTCTTTATACACCAAACATCTCAAGCAGAAGAGCAGACCAAATATAGGTGCATACTTTGAAGCTACATGCACGTCCCTCTCGGCGATATCAGTCTCTGTTTGAATGCGCGTTATCAATTCCTTGACCATCTGCACCTGGGTGCATCCACCTCGCATGATGTCAATCCCAAAATTGAAGGCGATAAGAGATATCGACGAAGGAGATCGCAAACAGACCAAGAGAGCGTAAGCTGCCGAAGCCACAAGATTCGACTTGACTTCAAGCGAGACATCTGTGAGATTACGTTTCATCAACAACTGAAACTCTTTGAGATAATTCGGCGGAAATGCAATCTTCGATGGGAGATCCAGTACTAGTTTCCTCAACATCAACAGGTTGCTCTCATACGTATCCTCGAACGTGCCGTAAATTGCAGGAACGAGGTGCGGGCGCGACCATAACCTCATAAAAGTCTCGTCCAGAAGGCAGTTCTTCATATGCACAAGCAAGTCTAGGGATATTGTGCGTTTGCTATGCTCGGCCTGGTAGTATAATCCGCGAGACAGTTGCTCAAAGAACGCAGCTATGAAATCATCGTAATACTTGACATGCTGATTATAGTTCTCTACTTTGACAGTGTCTTTCTTGGCACCACGATTTTCCTCTCTGCGACGATCCCGGATCAAGGCATTGTATGAATCTCTATAGCGATTCAATGCTTTTTTATAAAGCGCTGTCATACTCTGTCGAAAATTTGGAAAGGGGGATGTGCAGTTGTATCTGTAGAACTGCAGCAAGAGTTTGAAATCGTCCAAGGAGAAGAACTCAGTTGTGCGTTGACATTCGACAAGTAACGAAAGCACCAAAACGCGGATTTCGGCCGATTTATGGCACGAGAGCATCTCGAGATGACTCTTATTCAAGATAGCGACGCCATTCCATGGCTGCCCATTACGCAACTGCATTAAAGTATCTAACTTAAAGTTGCTCCTCCTCGCGGTGATAATACAGCTGAGAAGAGCACGTAATTCCTCTTCGGAGAAAGTCCCTGTGCTGGATACAAGAAGCAAGACTTCCCTGTTTAGCTTGAAGGCTGCATTGAAAATGCGCAAGATGTATGGCATGGCTGGAGGTGGATGTCTCAAGGGTATCAAAGGGGCCACCCATATAGGTAACCAACTTTCAGGCATCTCCTTGAAATGTTGCTCCATGAGACGCTCGTACGCCACACAGACGTCTTGGCCCACACTTGCATTGCTCATGGCTGCGATTAAGTTCCTAGGCATATTGGGATAAAGTCTCAATAGAATTTCACATTTCATCACGGTGGCGATATGCCCTAATGCCTTATAATTAGGATTGGGTCCTTGAATGATGCCGTTTAAGGCTTGCATGAACATTCGTAAATATCGCTGACTTCCAGAAGTAGATGCCGCTGGTGTGTTTGCGGCTTGCGGTGTTTCAGAAGAACCCGAACCAGACCAAGAGGCATTGGCTTCATTCACTGTTAATTCAAGGGTGATCGTGATGAAACTCCGAAGTAACTTTTGCGCATCCATGCGAACCGCGTCCACGAAATGCTCCAAATGCATCCAGATGTAATCCCAGCAGCTTTCCATCATATCAGCGAGCAGTTCTATCTTTATACATGCAATCAACGGCGACAGCGCTATTAAAGTGCGGCTTATTTCTATACTTTCAGCAGCATAACTGCTTCGTCGTTTGGCTATGTCCAATATGTTTTTGAAAATGTAAATGGCGACTGGCGTTTGGTCGACTGTGTATCGCGACATGACATGCAAAGGACAAGTGTGTACAATACCAGAGAAGATGCAGATGCGTGTGGTGTAGCAGTCAGCGCAGGATTTCAACATGGCAGTGAGAAGGTTATCTTCTGGGCTTAATGGTGGAATGTTCAAAATGCCCGCCAATCGTTGCAATTCATCCTAACAACAATAAAAATATTCAACCAAAATTGATTATTTCTCTATTGATTATAAATACCGGGTCTATGTTATCAGGACAATGCACGACAGCGACCACTAGCAAGGCACCACAATGGGCTTTGATTGTGAAGGATACCTTCTCGTTCCTGATAAGATTATAGCTGCTCACCAATAAATCCGTGCTCTTGTCAATTAAATGCGTGCTGGTATCACATTGATGCATGATTGTGTCCAGAAATTTAGTAACATTAAACAGATAAGTTTCACCGACGTCCATTGGAAGTGACTCCGCACTAGAAAGCATAAATTTCAAAACCTTTTCTTTCATGAAGCGAGTTACTTACTTAAAAAGTTCAATGTGTTTTAGAAACATATTAAAGACAAACAAAAACACCACATCTTTGACAATATTCAAAGCCTCAATCCCCGGTGGAAAGTTGCTGAAAAGCCCCTGCATTCTAAACACAAAACTGTCAATCTCTTTAAAAGTTTCATGTTGGTTCTCCTCTTGCAACTCTAGCTGAGACTCGAAGATGCTACATTGCTCCTTGATCTCATCTGCTAGGAAGCCTTTAACAACGTCCTTTTCAAACGATAAGAGAATTCTTGAACACGTTTTCCTCAGAGGACTCTTATACGGAATGGCCAGGAACATATTGCAGAGCAACTTCAACATGCGGTTTTTATCCTGAGGCGTGACAACAGCTTGCGGCATGTCTCGCAAAAGAGTCTGCTGCTGCACGAACGTGTTCGCATTGAAGAAAGCCTGCACATGGTTTTTCATCTTATCAGATAGACCACTCATTTTGGACGACTGGAAGTACACACTCAAACGCGCTAAGCCTTGCGGATTTTGATCGGCCATGTTCTTCAATCTTGGTTTTGTTAAAATCACATCGATAATTCACGTGTTATTAGCGCGGAGTTGGTTTGAATAAAAATGCGGCTTACTTTTCGCGAGTGCACAGTCGTTCTAACCTCAACAAGTTTGAATGCAAACTCCGGCAACAATTCACACCCTGGATTCACATTCACCACCAAGTTAAAAATGTACTCGCGCACTGAGATCCCAAAGCTTTAAAGACATTGAATTCGTTGCCGGGCGAAAACAGCCTATTTGCAGAGTTATCGCACTTTTTTCCACCACGACTAGACTTGAAGTCGGCACATGTTCTTCATTTGACATTCGCGAGCGGTGTGATTCGAGGTCGAATTTTTGAATGTTCTACTTATAACAACAAATAAATGTCATTTTTCCTAAGCTTAACTTAAAAACTTTTATATTTTATATACCATAAGTAAAATCGCGAATTGGCTCAAAGTTTTCTATGATGAAAACTCACTAATAAAATGCATTAAACCTTTGATTTTTTATATGTATACATGTCAAAAGTTACATTTTACACTAAATTATATACACTAAATTGTATATAACTCAAATAACTTAAATAAAAACTATAAAAGACTAGGATAGAAAATCGTGCATACTTTTAAATCTGTCAAACAACAGCAGCGCCACTTTTAAAAATGCTGGATAAAACTAGAATTAAATTTGACAGATAAAAATAAATAAAAATGAAATGAAATTAAAAAGAGCTTTTGTTTAAGTTTTAAGTGCAATAATGGACCAAGATTCTGAGGAATTACTTCAGGAGTACCGTGCTCAGGTATATATATTAATTTTTTTCTATATTTTATTCCTTAAATTTTTTTTAATTGACTTAATAAATATTGGTATCTTTACAGCTGGACAAAGTAAAAGAAGCTTTAGCAGTTACCACAGATGTAACAGACCGTACCAATTTACTGTCGTTACAAACTGACTTAAACCAATTGATTGAATTGACCTCAACTTCAAGTGATTCTCGTCCGAATCAACCTCAAGAAAATGATCAATTTCATGATGAGTACGCGCTTTTCATGGCTGAGATGCAACAAGAAGGCGCCATTGAACCCGAAACTACCTCAAACACTTCAGGAACTGACGACGACCAACAGGGCGAAGAGTTAGACTTAACGTCATTGGAAGGCAGCAAATGCAGAGCCCCTCATGAGCATTCCTGGGGCACAACTGTTCTTCACAACGCGCTAATTTCTTCAGTATTACCTCATAGTAGCACTAGTTATGACCAATTGAAGGTCAAAGTTTTATTTATTAACCCGACTCACAAGGAAATGTTGCCTTGTCCATATTACTTGGACACAGAGTGCAAGTTTTCCGATGAAAAATGTCGTTTTTCGCATGGCGAAGTCGTACTGTTCTCTTCCTTGGAAGAGTACATCGAACCTGATTTTGAAGGCTTAGAAGTAGGAAGTTGCGTGCTTGCAAAGCAAGCTGACAAACTTTGGCACAAGGGCACAATTCGAAGAATCTTCGAAGACAAACAATCGTGTCTTGTTAAGTTAGAAAGCAGTAAAAATGAAGTAGAAGTTGCCTACGTTGATCTGTACCCTCTTGACGGTGAAGGGGGTGAATCTTCCGATGGCGATTCGTCGGAGCTGAGCGAGAACGAAGAATCCCGCGAAGATATCATCAACGTAAGTCTCCTCATCACCCCAACGGATGAAAAGCTAGGCAGCTGGGAGAAACACACCAAAGGGATCGGTTCGAAACTCATGGAAAAGATGGGGTATGTCATTGGTACCGGCCTGGGGAGACATGGTGAGGGCAGAATTGAACCCGTAACTGCAGTCGCGCTTCCTGCAGGCAGGTCCCTGGACCACTGCATGGAACTCCGCGAGAAATCCGGCGGAGACGAAAATCTCTTCAACGTGGAACGCAAACTTAAACGATTGCAACGTAAACAGGAGCAAAAGAACATCAAAAACTACGAGACAGAAAGCAAAAAGGTGGATGTTTTCAACTTCTTAAATGATACACTGACAAATGGTGGGCATAAGTCCAAGACGGCAGACGAGTCACTGCAACTGTCAAAATCGCAACACCGGAAGGAAATTAAACAGGAAACGAATAGAAACCTGAATGTCGAATCGTTCAAGTTAGAGAAATGTATAAAAGAAGTGCAGGGAGACTTGATGCGGATACAGCAGTCAATGAAACGCCATTCCAGCTCCCAGAATTCCCTGCACCAACAGTTCGGTGATAAATACAAAGAGAAGGAACAAGAATTGAAAAGTTTACAGAATAAGTTACAAAACATTAAGAATGAGCAATCATTGCGCAGCACTACTAGAAAACTAACTGTTTTCTAAACAGTTAACCGTGAACCATGTTATATTCGCCGCTTTATTTCTCTATTGTAAAATACAATAAGGAGAACCTGATAATGACAAACATTATGCTAGTTAACCTCCAATTAAATTAATTTAAATTAAATTTAGTCCAAAGCTAGCTTATTACCATCTAGGCCCATTTCCTGCCCCGATTCCTGTGATATATTCCAAGATAGATACTTTCGTTTATGTTTCGCCTCATCATTTCACAACATAAAACTTATTTAGTATTTTTACGCTAATTAATTAAAATTAATTATGATACCGCGTGCGCCTGCAATGCCCTGCACTATCCAACATGATTTGTTATACTTAATTCGCCTATTATTAATCGTATTCGAAGTTTTGTTGAATAGCACATAGCAATGAAGGCTCCGCCATTTTTACTTTGATGCACAATACAAAAAGAATTATTAGTATACATAGTATTGGTATACATGCTGCCAGTATACATGTGTATTTCTTATTGTTTAAAGTTCCCCCTTCGTCGTTAAGTCGCTCTCCCTTAGAGAAGCCCGCCTCAAGGCGACAACTCCTGGTTGTGCATCGGGTCGTACCCGCAACTGCTCGCGTCGTAGCCGGAACTCTCGTACGCCGAGCCCATAGAGTACCCCATGGAGTCCTGCGGGGGCGCTGGCGACATCATCGGTGTCGGGGTTCCGCTATACGGAGAAGCCCCAGCTGCCTTCTTGGCTGCATACAGATTGGCTTCCTCCTGCGCCTTACCGATGTTCTTCTTGTAGCGAATGCGCTTGTTCCCGAACCAATTCGACACCTGAGAGACTGTAATCCCACACTTGCGTGCCAATTCCTCCTTGGCCTCCTCGCTAGGGTAAGGGTTAGATAGGTGTGAGTAGAAATACTCGTTGAGGATCTCCGACGCCTGTTTGCTGAAGTTCCTACGCTTGCGACGTGCGTCTAAGAAACGCGAACGTAGAATCATCACCGCTTCGCAGGTGGACTGCTTGAGCTGCATCTGAATGGAGCTGAACTTCTTGTGGATGATCTGCACCATGCGTTCGATCTCCTTCGGAGTGATGGGCCTGGTACGCGACTGCTCGCGAAGGAGATTCATGACGTGCGTAGTGAACTCGTTGCAAGCCTGCTCGTACTTCTCCAGCTCCTGGTGGTAGATCTGCCGAATCTGGGCGAGTTTCGCACGGTAATCAGAATGCTCAATGGCGTTGTCAGGCTGGCCGGCTTGCGCCGCTGCTGAGCCAGACGCAGCTGCACCTGCACCGCCGCCCTTTTCAGGGCCAGCCACCCCTTCGGCGATGAGCATGTTGTCCAAACGCATCAACTGTGGATCTGGGGGTTCTTCCTCCTGGGTGTTGCGCAAGGAGAGGACTGTCTTCTCCTTGATCTCGCACAGTACGGAGAAGAGCGCTGGCTTCATGCGATGACAGTTCAGCGTGTGCTTGCGTGCCTGCGCCTCGTCCAGACTCTGGTCGGTGATGTTCATGATCTGCTGCAGGATCTCACCGATGTCCTGCTTGCGCGGCTCGGAGTCGCCGCCTGTAGGCGCATCGCCCTGGCCCATGCCGTACGGCTGCGGCGGCATCAGGCCGCCGCCAGTGTGACCCATCATTCTGCCTGGATCATCCATCACCCGCCACACGCGAATTGCACTCACTCCTTGCCCGATTCAATAGCGAAAGACGCGAATAATTCAAGAGCGTATAAACTGAAAGACGTAAACAAAGCACCAGCACAGCAACCCGTTCGGACGTCGATGGCCAAGCGCTGCTAGAGCTTGTTTATTACGATCACAAGGCGCATGCGCCTCTCGAGCGCTGGCTTTTATAGATCTGCCAAGGACGGGCGACGACGCGCTCGGATAAGGAACTAAAACTTGTTTTTCTTTAACATTCCATACTATTTTCTTTCTTTGGGAAATATTTTTATTAAATTTTACTGTTACTAAAGTTTAAAAACAAAACTTCAATATTTTGGAATCACAGTTAAAACATACGCTTGTATATATGAACATGTTAAAATAATTAATTACTTGATGTGATTTCTGGATGATTATGTTTCATATGTGAACCAAGATTTCCAGATTGCGTGAATGCTTTGTCACAATAACTACACTCAAATGGCTTCATGCGGAAGTGCACTCTGATATGATTTGTCAAATTTCCAGATTGTGTGAAAGATTTTTCACAGTGTGGACATTTGAATGGCCGCTCACCAGTGTGCGTTCGCTTATGATTTGTTAAATTAGCTGACTGCGCAAAAGCTTTCTTGCAGACGTCACACTCATAAGGCTTGGTGCCTGTATGAATTCGCTCGTGAATCTCCAGGTTGCCCTGGGTTGAAAATTGTTTTAAGCAATACCGACATGATAGCTGATCCACACCCTTTTCAGCATGCTTACTTGTGTGCTTCCAGAGATGAGTAGGTAACCGTCGGAAGTGCTTTTTACAGATGGGGCACATCTCCAAGGGCTGAGATGGCCTCTTGGTGTGAGGGTTTATGTGTACTGATTCTTCTTCATCCTCTGTGGGAGTATCATCACTCAAAGGCATATCTGATATTTGTGCCAATAATATTTCACTTGAATTTGATTTGTTTTCATCAGCACTTTCCTCGGCATCACTCTAAAATTGTTATTTGGTTATAGCTGGTTTTTATGAGTAAAAACTTACTAGTACTGGCTTAATTTCGCTTGTTTTCTGAAAACGTGCCCTTCTTGTGCAGGATATCATAGCTGTATAAAGATATTTAACACTATTTTATTGTAAATGTAAATAACTTTTTTGGAAAATTATTATACGTTTAATGTATTGCATCCAAGTACATATTGTACAAGTGGCGCCACCAGTAACTGTTTCTAAAAACATATTGGCAAAATATCTAGGCTTTAATTTAATTCAAACTTATGTACGTATAACTATATATAATAATAATTAATAATTAAATAATTAATAATTAAATAATTAAATACTAATATAAATTAAAATTTGTAAAATTATCCCCACTATTGCGCGAGTAAAAAGTCCCCAGATCACACGTTTACGTCAAGCAGTTAGTAACCTTTCTTTTCCGGTCTAGTATCACAGCCGTCAACATGGGTGAGTTTATTTTCATCAAATAAACAGTGTTTTCATCAATTTTAACACAAACAACTTGCTTTAAAAGAGTTCTTGGCTCAACTATAATGTATAAAAAGTGAGATACTACAATTTTCCTGAGGAAACTATACAAAAACCATGTAACTTCGTCGTCGTAAACATAACCTGCTAATATTCATCTGTATCTTGTGAAGTAAATCCGATCCATCCGTGGTTGTAAAATTGATAAGACACTTTTTAATCACTTAAACTTCATTAAGAAGTAAATCATCAATACGTCCAAAGATATATTTTTGACAGATTATGTATATTTTTAAGGAAAACCCCGTGGTTTACGCACTGCTAGGAAGCACGTCAATCACCGCAGAGAACAGCGATGGGCTGACAAAGATTACAAAAAGGCTCATTTGGGAACCCGCTGGAAGGCCAATCCCTTCGGTGGTGCGTCTCACGCTAAAGGAATTGTCTTAGAAAAAGTGTAAGTTTTACATTACCAAACTTATAAATCAACAGTCGCAGAAACAAGTGCATCTTGAGACCACCAAGTAATTCTCCTATGAACCTATGGTGTTATTATTTAAAAGGTGCTATATTAATTGTGAGCATAGAACCATTGGGTATTTCTAGCAATGGAATACACGCACTGAGAAATGCTGCACATTTCAATTTGAAATTCATTATGTCAGGCAGAATTTTTTTGGTGCATTGGTTTTATTTGAATTTCCGATCACAAAATAATTCTGTGGGATGTGATGCGTTATATTCAACGTCTTTGTAACTTAATTCTTAGACCTGTTTAAATGTCAGACAAATTTTAAAGTCATTTGTTTATATTTCTAGTGGTGTTGAGGCCAAACAGCCCAACTCTGCCATCCGCAAGTGCGTGAGAGTGCAACTCATTAAAAACGGCAAAAAGATCACCGCATTCGTACCCCGGGATGGTTGTCTCAACCACATTGAAGAGAACGACGAAGTTTTGGTCGCAGGTTTCGGTCGTAAAGGTCACGCCGTTGGTGATATTCCTGGAGTCAGATTCAAGGTAATTTCAAAGTCAAAGTATCTCGCTTTTTCTTCATGTTCTGACATGATGATAGAAAATACAGAGCCAATCCACTGATGAGCTATGATTGTATGCATGTATTACCTGGTTTTATAATCAAAACTCTTAGTTTACTTTAATCTTCTTTAAAAATAGAAAAGTAATGAATGTATTTTGTTACAGGTTGTCAAAGTAGCCAATGTTTCCCTCTTAGCTCTGTACAAGGAGAAGAAGGAACGTCCACGATCATAAAACTATTGTTTTGTATTAATATAAGCCTACAATAAAAAACCTTTGTATTCGAATGTAATACAAATCCCAAAAATAGCATTTCGAATGATTTTTTATTATTACCTATCAATAATTTTGCAATATTGCGGAATTTTTGCCGCATGGTGCGAGGATATCGACCGCGCTTGGTAGGAGGGCCGCCGAAGTAAAAGCACGACGCGGCGCGAAGTGCGTCAGTGGTTCTCAGTCGGCGTTCGGGGGCGGCAGAATTCGCATACGGTAGGCGAACGTGCACGCGCGAGTAGTGGCGGGATGCTGCCCGCCGACCATCCGCTACCTCAACCTGCAGATGCCCGATGGAGCTGCCACGCAACGCCTCGCAGACGTCGCTCGCCGGAGGCGGCAGTGGCAGTAGCAGTCGCGCGACTGTGAGTCAACGTCTGCTGAGTGTGCAGCCACAACCGCCACCGCCGCCCGCTCCCAACGAGCCCCAGTTCATCCAACTTCCGTCCGCCGCCAACTACCAGCCGAGCCGTCGCCGCGAGGAAGCACGTGCGCTGCAGAACCTGCGGCGCCGCGTCCACCAGCTCCGTATCGTCGAGGTCAACAAGCAAGACGAGCTCGAATCTCAAGCGTTGCTCTCCAAGCGCGAGACTGATCATCATCAGCAAAGACATCTGGACAACCGACCGAATCTCCTCCAGAAGGTAATTCATTAAAGACCCTGACAAGAGGCAGGTTCATTATATCGAAGGGCAAAGGTTAACTAGAATCCGCCGGTTGGTGGATGTAATTAAATGTCAGCCTTCCGCAACTTGTTAAATTGTTCCACTTGGAGGCTCAACCTTTGAGGATTTCGCGCATTGCGGTAATGGCACTTTGCCAAAGTTCTCCCAATCCCTTAATCTCTTTATATTTGTGCTTTAGAATGAAAATTCTCCTTTGAACAACAAATTCAAAGCCCTCACAACAAACTCTGCTGCCTTGTATAAAAAGTTAAATGTTGTAATGCAAAGTAATGTACAAATGTAAATCACTTTATGTTGAGAATATTTACAGTTTCCTGTTTCCTGATGTCGCGTGGTGCTTTACTTTGCTTGCATTCACTTCGCCACTCTGTTTGCAAAGCTTTGCATCTAATTTGCGACACGCGAGCAATCAAACAATACTTAACCAGTATGCACGTTTGCACTTTGCGCCGAAAGGGGTAATCTACGATTTCCGGCAGCGGGCTGGGCAGCATATATCACTGTTGCGCTGGATGCTTGATTGCTCTGCACGTTTTGCCATTTGCGCAAAAGCAAAACCCATTTCATTCGATTTTCTACACGCGCCATGGTAATGTATTTTTATTTCATCCATCCGGCTAACTCACCAGGGAGGGAGCACGGAGACGTATTGAATACCAACGAGCATTGGCGAGATCGCAGAGATAGATAGTGATGGATGATAATAGAAAACGCGATTCCTTGATGGATAACATCAGGTTTTTCTATCATGAAAATAACGCCTCTTATGTATTTAAAGTTGCCTATAGTTCTTCGTTATTTACATTTACAATCCGTTATTTTTCAAATTATTCTGGTTTTACAGCACTTTTATAAAGGTAGCAACATTAACACATCGTTGTTGTTTTATGAAGACATAAAAGAACGATAAAGTCACTACTAAAAGCCTAGCCAGACAAACTGGAATAGCTTAATAGACGCACGAAGTAAATGAAATCCTTGGAGGAGTTTTTCCATGAAAATAGAAAAAAAAACCGACTCTGGCGACAGGATGACGCACGGGAAGCAGAAAGATTATGAATGAATAGCATACCGGAAAAAATGCAAATACGCATGAGAGTTGTGGTGGGTTTGGAATGCGAATATTGCGGCATTTTTGACTTTTTGCCCTTGACATTCTCTATAAATATTCCACTCACAGCAAATCTTAATTATGCTTCGACCCTTTCCAGATTCTTACGAACCGGCCGGTCAGTATGATCTTAGATTTATCTGAGACGCGCACCGCGTGGCAAGACAGCGACTTCATCACGGACAGTTTATGCTGGCACAATGTTTATCGGCAGCGGCATAACTCACCCCCGCTAACAATGTCACCTGAGGTATTGTTACTTTGTAAGAGTCTTACCATTCCTTGAATTTATTCCTTTTGTTTTCTCCATTTCTCTTTGAAATAGCTCTGTCATTTGGCGCAAACCTGGGCGAATCATTTAGCCCACACGAATCGTTTCTACTATCGCAATGATAAAGACATTGGGCAGAATCTGTTTTGCCGACCGGATAGCGGTTTACAGAGCGACCTCACCGGTATGTATGCACCCTTAAATCACTTTGAGGTTAGTTTTTGACTTTGTTGGTACAGGGCAAGAAGTTACAATGTATTGGTATGGGGCAGTAAAGCAGTACGACTATGGCAAGGAACCTGACCTGCTACACGCAAATGTCAATGCAGGTGAGTTATCACCCACATTATCAGCATTTCTGCAAACAAAGCTCGCGTTACAACTATACTAAAAGAAATACTCGACTATAAGTTCAATCCAGATAACAATATGTATTTATTCACTGGGCGATTTACTTGCGTGCTCACGCTATGACCTGATTAACCCGTAAAACCCTCGTTATTCTTAGAATGTCTGACTGTTTCAGGGCATTTCACGCAATTGATTTGGGCCAGCTCAAGACATTTCGGCATAGGAAGGGCACGCTCCCGGTCTGGGAAGATCGTGGTGGTGGCGCACTACGAACCAGCGGGGAATATCTCAGGGGGCTTCCAGGATAACGTCTTGCCCCCCGTCTTAGAGCTTGAAAGTGGAGGTACCCCTCTATCTGTAGCCCAGATGCTGCAGTTCCATCAACGGCAGCACCAACAACGCCGCGTACCCTTGGTGGTCGACAGCACAGACTCTGAAACCAACAGCAGCACGAACCACAGTCAGAGCACTTGATAATCACACGTTAATATCGTCCAGAACATCCTAAACGAAATCATACAGCAGGTGAACGCGCGGCCCATTGATTCTTAGAGAAAGAGGGAGCGGATGCAAGCCAATTAGTGTGCAAATTGAAGCGTGCAACGCGCGTGACTAATTGCAACTTTATATCTGGTTGTGCAACAAGATCCAGGGATTTGATTTCGCAATGTTAGGATGTTCTGGGAGCCGATATTACAGGGAAATTTAATACAATCAACGAAGATTCAACATACGTAACAGCGATTAATATGCAAACAAAGAGATATATCTTCTCCACGTTGCCAAAAGCAATCACTTTGAACATCAAATTTAAAACACGAAGAATACAATCACGAATTGTTATGAACTATGTATAATGAACATGATACGTCCATATTGATAGACTTGTAAGCGCAACAAAGTATGCCAAGGGTTGTTGTTAAATGTAACCGATGTGTAATCATGCTTTGCATATTTATTGATTGTGCCTTTGATTTAACTCAATCATATCATACTTTTACACAGCTTGGATAATTTTTAAAGATATAACATACCCATGGCAATCAATACAACAAATGAACGAAGTTTTATAAAATTATGTCAACCGGCAGTCGTCACTAACAATAAGCATGGTGTTGTTGCATTGGACTGTACGTAATGTGCCTAATTAATTGTTATTAATCATGCTTGGCTGATTGTTATCAACAAACTTAACCTCAAATGCAGAAACCATAGAATTTTTTATGAAAATAGTAGTTTAGAAGAAGAATTTTAGCTTACTAAGTCCGCCAATGTTAAAAAAACACCAATTTAAAGTGAATTAATATGTAACATGAGGATAGAAGGCGTTTTACCTAAGCTAGAAATTGCTTTTTATGTTTTAAGTTTTTAGAATTAACGGCTGTGATGACAAATCCATCTTAGATTACCTATAATATAGGACATATAACTGTACTAACTTTGAGCTACAATAGGGTTTTACTCTTTCTAACTTTCTTACATAACAATCAATCTAAAATATAACTTAAATTATAAATCTTCTAGGTACATCTATATAGATACTTATAGGAAAGTGTAACTGGCTTCTATTGCAATTATTCTCATTCATAGATGGTAATCTATTCAATCTTACCTTAAACTCTTACTTTGTATTTGTAGAAAAGTTGATCTTTAAATGAAGACTTGACAAGACGTGACAAAAGATAAGATAAGAGAAAAATTGTTATTGCTTTGTTGTATACATATGTACATGTAAATAAAAATATATCAATTAATTGATTGCAAAGCACCTGGTATTATTACCAAACAAAAGTTTATGCGACGTAGAAAATGAAACTGCAAACAGTTTTGCAATATTCGACATAGAACCAGAGATATTCGCATTTAAAGTTGGACTTTTCTTTAAAACTTCCTTGGCCACCTCTGCAATATACAAAATACAATACGTATTCACGTCAAAAATTACCAAAAGTTGACTGAAGAGAAGGAATGAAATGTCTAGAAATTCAAAGATGTGTCAGTCACGTTTACGTTTAGTGAATCGAAGATTCCTTTCCTTTCACATTTCTTACGACCTGCAGGCATGTACTTATGCTGTATGTAAAATCGCGAAGACGCAAGTCGCTGAACATTAAGCGATAGATTGAGGAAGTTCTCTCGTAGCTTACCGTTCTTCGGCGCTGCGATGAACTCGGCGTGAACTTAAAGATTACCCAGGCACACATGCGAATCCAACATTATTACGTCCTTTGCATTCATTGTTAGTTGCTTGCACAGAACAGATGAGTAATCGCCATTCGTGGCGGAACCGGAAAACACTCTGCCATAAATACTACTACACATTATATTACATTTCTTTCATTACCTTCTTGTTCTTTTTCGGTCCCAAACGTTATTACAACATGTTACGTACTTTTAAAATGTGTTACTTCTTGATCATTTTTAAAAGTAAGACGCTTGTTTATTAGTTAATCAGGCAGATTATTACTTTTACTTGTTTACGCAAGTTTCTATGACTTCTACGATGATTGCATCGTCGTTAAAATGTTATTATTGATGTCCAGTCATGAATCTGCCGCAGTGAGCGTTCAAAATTACAAATTACATAAAAACTAATTAATGGCAATCCAGACTTGGCTAAATGGCTAAGTCAACAGCATTAGATTTAATTACGCATTGAACAAGAAGAAAATCATGTATTTGTAAATATTCCACGCAGGAATGTGAATTAAACTAAGACAGTTTTCTTACATAAAAACGCATTAATTAATTGCCACTTCACTTATTTTTTAACAATTCACGAATGATTCTCATTAAAGTGTAATGCTGCTTTGTTAATCTCATGCGCAATTTGCAATTTTCATTCCATTTGTATAAGTATGAGAATTAATGTAACGCAATGGAATCCAACGCAATAAAACGTGAAAAACTCACAATAATTATTCAAAATTGTTTGGGAATATGCAGGTGCAGATGAAGATTAATTGATGTGAATGCGCGTTATTTATGATATAGGTAACTAACTAGATAGATCCCCAATCTGATTTCGGTTTCGTTGGATGGTCCAGAAGTCTAAGATCTAATCACCAGATGGACGGTTTTAAATGTGAACTCTTTCGAATGCTAACCATCTTCAAAAGTCATTACGTCCAGGATGCGTTATCAAGGAATCACAAGTTAAATCAATAACGTTTTGTGTTTAATTAAAAGTTTTTCATAGATTTTCAGATTACAGATGCATTTGGAGGTTATGTCTGCATGTATTTCTTCATTATGTACAGTCTGCATGTGGACGGATAAACGCGAATATAAATATAAAAGGTGAAAGTGATTTATACTTGATCCTTGCCTGCAATTACATTGCCGATGCGACGCCACTTGAAGCAATACTCTTTCTTACTTCATCATCAAAGAAGAAGACTTGAAGTCTCCAGTGTTTGTTTAAGTAAGTCTTAAGGCATAGAAACTTTAAAGTTTGAATTGAAGACAAGGTTTATTTTATAGGTTATGTGTTTAAATGAATTTGGCAAAAATATGATAAAAATCCATGATTATTTTAAACTTTCACCGGCCTTCTACTTCTTTGCAAATACCTTGCACTTCTGTCTCCTGAATGAACAAACAATTTACGCAATTGGGTAAATTCCAGCGGTTGACAATTCACACCCATGTCAAAGTTAATTTATGGATTGGTAATGAGCAATAAACTAATAGAAGTTCTCTTTTTTTATGGCAACAGCCAAGCCAGTCAACTGTCAATACCAATCACTAAAGAATACAAATCCTAAAGAAAGTAAGCCTTAAGTTTAAAATTAAAGTAATATCTTAATAATAGCCAATTTCAAGTTGTAAATAATCGACTGTATTTAAGCAAAGAGTGAGAGAAGTTTTCTTTTTGTACATACAACTTAACCGGCCAGTAAAGGTCAGGAGTCGATCAATCCATCCATCGACTCCTTCTTCTTCTTCTTCTTCTTTTGGTTCTTCAGTTGGCAATAAGTGTTACACTCGGATGAAATTTATATTAAACAATATTTTGCACGAGAAGAAAGTTTATAAACTTCGCAGCAAGCTCTTGGAAGAAAGCTTTCTTTGCTTGAACTCGATCAAGCGTGTCGTTTGTTCGTTTGTTTGCTCAAATTCTGATGCAATATGTCAGCTTATTAATTAGTAATTAATTTATGAGAAACCGATGTGCGTTGAGCAAACGACGCGGATTATTGCTTCATGCCATATCAAGTATACTTATAGATCTTGAAGACGAAATGTAACATCACCAAGTGTGCTTACGCTTGCGCATGCGTTGCAAGTGACTTGAAGTCAAAGAAGCAGAAGAACAACAAGAAGAAGAATTCCTCGCAGGATATTAATGGACGCACATGGTCTTTAAATCATCCGCCTGACTCTTTATTACGATTATTAATTTCGTCATCTGCATACGATTTATATTCATGTGTTACACTTTCCTGGGCTCTTTAATTATATTATGCTGATAACGAACTTCAGAAAGGCTAAGTTATGACACTTAAGACTCGGACCCAGCGCTCCAGGGCCACGCGTTTCAACTTAAGACTTAATCAAAATGAAAAATTCCAGAGGAAACCTTAATCTGAGGAAGCAACTGCAACTCAGTGACTGCTACTTTTTAATTAATTACGTGTAGCTTAATTAATCATTTTACTAAATTGTGACTTATGACTTATTAAAAACGTCTGAAGATTCGCCCACAACACTGCATGAAGTGTTATGCTGGATGCTTCTTCTTCACTTCTTGAATAGTGAAAGGCCAGTCCGCTGAAGGCGATATTTCCACTTCGTTCCATCGGTCATCTCAACAATATTACACATAAAGTCGCGTCCTAACACAGATATTACATTGATATTACGCTGCATGACTGTACAGCTGTCGTTTGGCCGAGGTGTGTCTCGAAAATCGATAATATTAAGACTTATTAGCTGGGTAATACATTATCTGACAATGAAGCAAGTATTGAAGAAAGTTCTGAACACTTTCTTCATTAGGTATGCCCTTTTCTTGTACGTCGCGACGTAAGAAATTGAAAGCATTTTGGAGATACATATCTCATCTTAGAATGCGTAGGTACAAATTGATTTTCTTAAAAGTCTAAGTTTAAACTGCTTAAAAGATGTTCTTCATTTGTTATTCAGTAAATGTATTCTTTCTTAAAATAAACGTCATATGTTAATCTTGATTTATTTCACATTTATTGCGGTCAAGATGACACGATATAACTTTTCTGCCCATGAATATGTATCTAGCAATAAACGTTTTGCCAAAATTCAGCGAAACATGCCTGTCATCAGAATCGACTTTAAAAATTCCATGCATTGGCTAGCCGTGCGTCTAAGAAAATTTGTTTCCATTTAAGAAATGCCTACGCGTCTCATCTCGGTCTGATTTCATCCATCGCATCGCTTCGTGCGTTGGTTAATCGATCGAGAAGTCGCTTCTTCGACCTGAGCACGTAGCGCAGATGAACGCACGCAGCATGATATTTAAAATCGAAAGTGCAAGTACACATGTTCTGCTCAAAAAGTGATTTCAATGCGCATCGCTGCTTTTCAATTTACGCTGACGAAAAGAAGAGAAAAAGCTGCAAACTTACTGCTTCTGCTTAACCTAGAAAAACTGTACTGAACTAAGGAAGACCAAACAAACAGTAGGCGTAGTTTTAGAAACTTGAACGAATAATCCATTAAAAGTGAACCGCACAAAAGAAAAGAAGAGAAACGAACAAAAAACGTGTTTCGTGTAATCTTACCTAACGCGACGTGTATGTTTTGCTTAAATGCTTTTTTATGTCATTTCCTTACTCGTCGGTCTCATGCGCATGTGTCATTGTTTTAATATCACCGAGACACAATTAATATTAGAGATGCTTGGGTCGAACGCGAATTAAAACATTACTTTTACAACAATAAGCGAAGATCACATAATAAAAGCTTCTGCTTGTGCTTGCTTTTGCGCAAGAAACCAATTCTGTTCTGTTCTGTTCGTATGAATGAATGAACTTTCTGAATCTTTCGCAGCTCCCCTGTCAATCAAGATCTAATTGCTAGAAGTCTGCTTATTTGCCAAGAAATGAACGTTGGCAAATTGCACTCATAATTATGTAAGATGCGCTAGTTTTTATCCATCTAGGAAAGTTCTATGCAAATTGTTAAGAGCTCAATACTAAAAAAAAGTAATTTAAAGCGGAAACAAACCGGAATTGATGATGAATTGTGCGAATGTTATGTAATTTTATGCATCTCTGCATCATTTCCGTCCTGCTTGGAGAATTCTTTGAACTTTCTACTGCGCAGACAGAAGACGTCTTGTTTTCATCCAAGTAATCTTCTTTCTTCTTAATTGCATGGCATGCGCATGGCTGTTCTCGTTTTCTCATTTTGCAATCAACTTAAATTTATGTATGCGTATCAGCTATGTATCTGATGTCAAGGCAAAGATGCAAGCGCAAGAAGCAAGTACATCAAGTACTTGAAGAAACCTTAAGAAAACTGAACCGAAACTGAAGCCAGTTGACCTACTAAAAATGTATAGTAGGCAACTTTCCACACATTGTAAATTAATCTCTTAATAAATCAAGAAGAAAGAATACAATGAGTAAATTAATTTACTTATGAAATCGTTAAATAAGAAAAACTGGATTTGTAACAAATGGTCATTCATTCACTGTGTCGTAATGCAAATTCACATCAAAATGGATGGAGCGGAGCATCTTCATCTTCATCTGCATTTTCATGTTCATCTAGGCTTAGGTTAGCAAGTGTAATGAACGAAGAAATGCCTAGGTTGCCATTTGCACTTATAGTCACATTCAGAGCAAACCAGTCGCTTCGGTTTGCTATTTTTGTACAAAGTACAGTACAATAAGGTAATAAGTGATAAAATATGTACGTAAATCATCATGTCATGGATTTCTTATGCGTCTTGTGATGAAATGTTTCTTTATTTGGAGAAATCAAATAAAACACATCATCTGAGCCAAGCCCAACTGCAGATCAACTGCATATTGTTGATATGCCATTAAAGTACCAATTAATAAACTTAATAAGTTACAATGTATATAAACTAATGACATTAATAAGGCAATATAAATGTACTTAAGAAGACATCCCAACAGCAAGCAGAAGAAACCTCACTTTTCTCATGCTTCTTACGCAATGAAATGAGCTTTTATTACTTTCTACCTTCAAGACTTGTTGTGTGTGTTGTGTTCTGTTGTCTGTCCTGTTGATACTCTGCGCGGCGATTAAATTGCAGGTGGCTTACTGTACGAAGAAAATGTGCGCACATCTAATGAAAGCATATAATCATTTATTGAATAACGACGATTGAGCGAAGTGAAGAGTTTACAACTTTTACATTTCTTTCGCTGCTTGAGTGAATGTTGTTTAATTTAATTAAACAACAATTAAACAAGTTTTTTGTTTCAGTTTGCGTGCTGTTGTCCTAGAATTTTTTTGCAAAAATTAATATTTTTGTTGGTTTTTGTGGCGCTGTTCCTTTTGTTGAAGAAGAGAGACCAGAAGACATGAAGAGAAGTCTTGAAGAATGAAGATTTGATTGTGAGTTTGGTGCGCGGTTTCTCTTCTTCTCTTCGCGTGGCTCTTCTTTTCGTAGCTTCTTCAGATCACGTGAAAGTGCCCCAGACAAGACCAAGACGAAGACGAAGACGCAGAGTTGGGCGCCCCTCTATAATATGGTCGGCGGCGTATAAAAAGGTCGCGATCATCCCGAAACGGTACAGTCACCACTCGACGTCAACACAAGCATCATGAACACTTACACCGTGGTAAGAGCAATTCGTGTTGTGCCATCAATGTTGGGATTATACTCATCCTGTCATCTTGTTTTTTCCTGCAGTTTGCGGCCTTCGTCCTGGCCGTTGCCGTAGTAGCTGAGCCGCCATCGGGCTACAGCTACAACCGGCCGAGCGGCGGTGGAGGATTCGGCGGCGGCGGAGGTTTTGGCGGCGGGCACGGCGGTGGACTGTCAGGCGGCGGCGGCGGATACACGGCCGTGTCCTCCGGCTACCAGACGTCCGAAGGCGCCTCGGTCGACCAAGCGCTCCTGGAGCAAGTGCGCCAGATCTTGCTGAAAGAAGAGCAGAATAGCGGCGGTGGCGGCGGCGGATTCGGCGGCGGACATGGTGGCGGCGGCGGCGGCGTCAGCTCGTCCTACGGCGTGCCCTCGCCCCAGTACGGAGTGCCATCCTACAGCAGCGGCCGCGTCGTCGGCATTGATCTGGAGGGCATCAAGCAAGCCATCCAAGTCGCGCAGTACAACCAGGTGTCGCAGCAAGCAGGCGGCGGTTTCGGCGGATACCCGAGCGGGCCCTCCGGCGGCGGCGGCGGCGGTTACCCTAGCCGTCCATCCGGCTCCTATGGCGCCCCCTTCTAAGTGACTACACACCACCAACCATGCGTTTGCCAAGTCTACAAAGCTTACCACCAACCTACCATCCAGGCAAACGCTGACCATCTGACAATACATGACATGACGCTCGAGATCGAAAAACAAACGCGAACATCTCAAAAACTTCTTTGTTTTTCTAATGGTTTCTGAACATCACCAACAAGAACAAGATCAAACACACACGGGTCCATGATGCAAGACACTCATGTGTACATTACCATTAATTTTATTTTGTATAAAGCTTTTGTAGGATATTTTTATAAAAAATACATTTGTCACCGTAATTTTTGCTTGTTTTTTACTTCTATTCTTCTGTCACTTCAACACCTGACGCCTGGTAGATAATTAAGTTTATAATTCTTGCAGATCTCAATCACTTTCTTACTTTTCTAGAGTTTTCTTATGATTTAAAAGTTTTCTCTCCTTTTTACGCGCTGTTTTACATAAGCATGCATGTAGACTCACAATAAGTAATTGTTCTGTGTGATTTTCCCGTCTTCTGTCTGTTCTGTTTTGTTCGTTCGCGCAACAAATAACTCAAAGTGCTGTGCTCTGTTCTGTCCTGTTGTGTTGTGTTGTGTGTGATCATCGAGAGAGAAAGGTAATTATGTAGGACGAACGCCAGCTGTTCGAGCCTGGGATTTCGAACATTTATTTGAGCAAAAATCGCACGCGGTGCCCGATCATCATGTGTAAGCATCCAGTCTGAGCCTCAGACTTGTTCACTTCCGGTATGCTTACATCACCAACCGCCTGGGCAAGCAATGCAAAAATGAGAAAGTATTGTAATAGCTGGCCGGTAGCCACACACATCTGCTTGCTCTTTGCCAACGCCAATTTAATTTCTTCTTAAAATTTATTACCTACAACAAGTCCAGTTTGTAGGAACATAATAGGTATCATCACAAAGATAGGTTTCTTCTCTTTAAATTCAACTCGTTCTCTGGACTATAATTAACAAGTGCTGAAGAAGACTTGAGACTTGAAGAATTGGAGTTTCATTTTCTACAGCTCTGCCGACATTTTAATGCACAAGCGCAACACCAAAGGTACAAATATGTAGTTAGTTATTACAGGGTAACGAACGGACAAGCCAAGCCAAGTCAAGTCGAAATGTTAAATTATCTCCGGACGTGTATTCCTCATCAGGTATTTACTTAGAGAAATTGCCAGCAGTCGTGCATCCGCAGAAAAACACTCTCGCTGCAAGAGCAATATGCAAACAAAACGCGCACATTAAACCAACTAAAAGGCAACGGTAGCAACATGAAACATGAAACATACATGCAAACATTCGGTTTCCAGTGATTTTCACACATCGTTTGCATTTGAAATGTTTGCTTCTTCCATTTATCTTTGGAAACTTGTGCGTGACTTTCACTATTTAAACTAACATTTAAATAAGGTGAGAAGCCAATACGTCAGTGTAGTTACTACACATTACTCGTATGAATGTAACAATGAAAGATTTTGTTTAATATTACGAGCAACACATGCAATTAACCCAATTTCGTTCCGACGATTACGCATTCAGTTGCCTGCTGGCTGCTAGCGCTTTACATGCGCAATTACTTGCCGTTGACTCGTCCGATAGTTTTATTGTGTTTTCATTTGCAGCCTGCAAACATGTTGGCAAACGTGATTATTGCGAATTTAGGTAAACAAGCGTTTGATTAACGTGCTTTTCAATTGCATCACACGAAAATCATTCTGATTCGACATTCAGTTAATTATCTGCCTCTGTTTGCGTCTTTCACATGTATATAACGTAATTACATATTACAGATGTATATTTACACATATCGACCTTTTGTAGTTATACTTTTACTTTCGGAATTTCTTCTCATTCAAACTTTTGAAACTTTTTTCCATAGGTTAGCAATGTAGGCAGCTTGTTCTACACTCCGGCGTGTGTCTGCTTGCCTAAAGCAAACGTGTACACATCAGCTGCATACTTCGTCAGCGATAAAACAATAACTTTTTACTATTATTTATTGAATAGAGCCCAGTGTCAAGATGACGTTTACTCTCTGGAATCTTTTCGAAGCGTCCTTATTATGCCTGAACGCCGTTTGCATTCTTCACGAGGAGCGTTTCCTTGCTAAAAGTAAGTTTATCCTCAACTTAACCTCTAATTCAATTTGTTTTATCACAATGGGAGAGTAACCATGTAATGTTATGATATTTCAGTCGGATGGAGTGCTAAAACGCCTAATCAAGGGTTCGGAGAACAACCTACAGCCAAAGCGCAGATTTTAAACCTCATACATTCAATAAGAACAGTTGCTCGAAGTAAGTTTCTTGAAATAACACCCTTAAAAGAGATTAATTATGTATTTTTTGTTGCAGTTCCGTTAATATTATTAAATATACTAACTATAATATTTAAATTGCTACTTGGATAAGATACATTTTAAAGTTTATACTGATTTGTTAATAAAATAAAATTCTTCTAGAGTTTAAGACACACACAGGCAGATGTCGCCAGCTGTTTTAACTTCTTTAAAATATGACATTTCTCAATATCCATTTGAAATTGGGTAAAAGTGGCGCATTGCCCAATAGGAAATTAATCACCATCCTGTCATAAGTCATCTTAATCTAGACAAATGCTCATTGGAAAGGTGAATGAATCTTACACTCGCATAAAATACAGGTTCATCTAATCTCCATCTTCACCCAATGGATTTACGAGCGATTAAGTTAACGTTAGATGAAGGCCGCTCCTATCCTGTTGAGTCATCCATACTGGCTAACAATAGCTAAATAATTGTTTTATTTTTAATTAAACAATACTATTCTTTTCTCAATTAAATAATACTATATAATTGTAAAGAATGAATGACTGAATGAAGCAAGTTATGGTTTGACATTGAACAAGAAGCGCAGCGCAATGCATTTATGGATTTTTCGGGAGTGCACGTGTATGACTCATTCTATCCTTAGAATCCCGTCCGTTCCCTAGGAACCCGATGCACTCCCATTCCCCACCACAGTTGCGCAAACACGTTGTGTTGTTTCGCTTCATAACGGCACAAACGCATTGGCGCAAGAAACAAGAACAAGAAGGAAGCGAATAGCAAGGTGAAGAAGAATCGGGGTGCGTCGCGAGTCTAAGGAAGTAAAGCGAAACGAAGGCACCAGTTTCGTGAGTTCAATGTCACGGCCACACATTCACATGCATTCACCTCTTTCCCCCAAAACTTAAACTCCAAGCGCCATACTTAAAAAGTACATATCAACATATGTATTTACATATTTTACTTGAACAAACTCCACAGAAGTCTAACAATGATAGTAGTGTAACGGGAGCATAAAAATGTGATAAGAACGTGAGTGTTGTGTGTAAAAGTTTATTAAACAATTTGTGCAGGCATTTCGTGCGCATATGCAAAGCATTCCAACATCAGCTTCTGCTTCTGCTTCGGCTTCGTTCGCACTGGCGCACATTGCCGGCTCGTGTATATTATTTTAGTTTGCCACACCGCGAACTCGCCGCGAGTGCTGTCTCTGGGAAGCGAATCGGTTTTGAAACCGCGCGGCTTACACGTGTCGCGCCGGCCGGACAGTGTACTTGTACCCGCTTACCCGCTCGTTCACTCAACTCTCTTCCGATCTGCAACTGGTGTTTCTCAAGAAAACAATAATCGCGAGCGAAACAAATGTGCAATTAATAAACAAACAAATAAACAAGTAAACTTTTGAATCAGGACCTGTTTGTATAATACAATAGCAAATTACTGTGATGATCGGGCATTGTTTACACAAGTTTTAAATATTTTATTGGTTTCGCGTGCTGTGCTCTTGGATGAGGTGAAGATAAGATGGCAGAGCTGAAGAAGACTTTGAGCAAGAGTCGCGAGGACGTGGAGATGGATGCGCTGATTGGCGAGGAGAAAGCCGTCGGCGTCGAAGATAAGCGGACGCGGTTCCAGGTGAACCGCGTAAGGAACGAGACGCCGGAACGCAATGGGCAGACGACTGGCGGCGACGCCGTCGTCGACGTCGAGGACGAGCAGGAGCGCGACGAAGAGGACGAGAATATCCATTCTATCAATGACCGCACGCGTCTCAACTCCGAGACGTACGACACCAAGTACGCCAAGAGCTTCAGGTACGTCTGACAGGCTGACAATGACATGTTGTCAGTGCGGTACTGATTGACGTTGAGCACGACTGGGCTTATCAGTGTGTGGGCCGGGCCGTCAGTGGCGTATCAAATGTTTCTTTTTGCTTATCCTTTTGGCAAAACAGAAACCTGTTTTCTATTTGAACGTTTGTATGCAAATATCTTGATTACTCGCCATGGGTGTGAATCATAATTACAGGGAATGAAAGTTTCGAGAGTCACCAACCGCCGAATATTGGTGTTCACTAATTGATCAAGCATGACACGTACTGCTCTAGATAGAAACCGCTAGAAATTAATTTAAAATCGAAAATTCAATTATGCAATGCATTGTTCAATGTCCAAACTGGTCGGTCGTTGGTCGCACAGGAAGTTTCGCCATCACTCAGCATATGTACATACTTATTAAAAGTTTATAACCTGACACACTCAATATTCCAGAGTTGATGTAGAAAACTGCATAAGCAATGAGTAATGTAAATAGTTTTCTAATTCAAGTGGGAAATACGTATGTACATACTTGATATTTCAAGTGCCAAACTTAACTAATTGACGTCATAAATAATGAACTTTAATTAAGTGATACCTTGACTTAAGTTTAAAATTAATTTTGGCACTTGAGTAGTTGACTCATTGTAAGACAATGATCTTGACTCTTGACTCGAGTTGAAAGTGAAAATACATTACATACGTAGGTATATTTATAGATTTTACAGTTTTCTGCAATTTTCTTCCTGGTCTTAAGGTTATAAGGCACGTGTGAATTAAATTGTTTGCTGAGATAAGTTTAGCACGAGTTGGGCTAATTTTATAAACGTGCGATGCCGTTTTGATAAATTTTCTAATTTATTAGACAAATCGCAAAATATTCCTGAACTTTCAACCTTGCCGTGCTCACCACTAACCAACTACGTATGCATATATGTACACACATAAATAGATAGGAAGTTGTTATGACTGGCGCACTTTATGATACAATAGATTCCCGATTGTAAATCTAGATAAATGGCAAATAGAACAGGATACACTCGTCATTTAACACTTTCAAGCGTTTTAATCTCTTATCAACACATGAAATGTAATTAAAGGCTGTAATTAATTGACGTGAAACTCATTCCTGAAAACGTGAATCATAAGTTCTAGCAAGAGCAAAACGCTGCAGCGGCTGCATTGAAACTTGAGTTAAATACTGGCTGACTGCAGATAAGCGCGCTTCCATTATGGATTAAATTTGATTCGTGACGGGCATACGCATACAGTATAAATAAACTGCGGTGCATTGCACATACAGGTACAGAAAACTGTAGGTCCTGCACTGCAAAATAAAACCGTTAAAAGTGCAAATCGCTTTGAGGAAATGTTCAATGTTTAACCAAATATTGACGAGGCGATTATTTACGCACGTTTCGTTGCGCGCATAATGATGTATTATGTATGAATATTGGCATTGGCAAGTCGCTTAATCAAATTGAATTTTTGCTACGTTTGCGCTTATATTGAACTTGCATTGGTTACTATGTATATAGGTACTCACTTCATACTCTACTTGAAGATCAGATCAAGCATTTCAGTCGTTCTACTTTTATGCCGGTTTCAAGGGCGACTAGTCTTGTCTTTGCACGTTTAGATCAGGCATGATCAATGTTGATTTCGTCTTGAAATTGTTTCAGACACTTAACAAGAGAGGCGCTTCCACGCTTAGACAACTACAGGAATATTATGTCCTTACAGGCAGCCAACAGGCCTACGTTGGATGAATTGCATAATGCCACATTGCCCAATAAGGTAATCATACTCATAATCACATTACACACTCGTAATATTATTATATTATTACTATAAGTGACAATTGGCAGCCATGTCTTTGGGGTCTTGCTTGACGTATGCAACTTTGCAATTTTAATTAGTTTCTAGCTGCAATTAAACTTAATTATTAGAAATCAGTGAAGTAATTAAAATTTAATTCAATTACAAGTAAACAAAACAATAACCGCTTCTGAATCGTGACTTCTTGGTTCTGATCAATGAATTCATTATCAATACCAACACCAATTGATCAAAATTGATATGCAGTCGATGTACGAAGACAAGCAACCAAGATTTATGGCCAAGCTGTAATGGTTTTTAATTTGTCTCGTTCGACAGCAGTCACGCGACTTTTCGGTTTAATTTCTTTGCTAATTAATTGATTGACTCATCACTTTAAAACTTACGAAATGATAACATTTTCGTGTTTGCCGCATCGCATCGGATCGACAACAATAACAAATAAAGGTTAATTCAATCACATTTCATGTCGAAAGTAACGCGCCAGCGGCTTTGTCATCAGATGTGCATCCACGTGATGTGATGGTCGCCGTGACTCTTAAGGTTAATTAATGAATAATCACCCGGTATTAGCAACTTGCCATTGCGCTCAATTAACATTTTAATTAATCTAGGTCAAGCCACACTACGTCTCAACACACATTTAATTAATTAATCGTAATCAACTTTCTTGTTGTATATTTTCTTCCTCGGGAAGACATATTTCTTGACTTGGAAGTTACGTAATGAGCCGGCATGTGCTGTTATTGCGGACAACACACAATCCGTGTCGATTGTTGTGGTGTCGTCGTACAATTTTCCACTTAACGAACTAACAATGCGATTAAGACGCTTCAATGAATGAATAGATATGGAGCCAACACAAGATCACAAGACGAAGCAAATGTTGATTTTTCTATATAAAAACTTAAAACTTTCCGAGCTTAGTTTGTCTATTTTAAGAGGCATTCACTATACATAATTGCTGATAATTATTATATCAACACTGGAAGTTTTACGCTCGTGTGTATACGTTTAAAGTTGTTACTTAACCAGTTACTTCTGTAAATATTTGCCAGGATTGTAAGATTTTAAAATAATCTAGATGCAGGGAACACCCTCACATGGTCTTAACGGAAAAGACGCCAACGGCGAGGGGCAAGTGAAGTTCGGATGGATCCAAGGAGTGCTGGTGCGATGTCTTCTGAACATCTGGGGCGTGATGCTCTTTCTTCGGCTGTCGTGGGTCGTTGCACAGGCTGGAGTCGGTGCGTGCTATCAGCGTTATCTATTTATAACTCCGTCACGCATTATCATAGTACATGTGGTGTAATTCGGTTTGCAGGACAAGCAGTATTATTAATCCTAACGACGACGGCCGTCACCTCAATCACGGCGCTCTCAATGTCAGCCATCAGCACGAACGGTGTCATCAAAGGAGGTCTCAACTTCTTCTTGGCTGCCTCTCTTCTTAATCACTCTTAATGCTGGCATGTGTTTCTCAGGCGGGACTTATTACATGATATCCAGGAGTCTGGGACCTGAATTCGGGGGCTCCATTGGGCTTATCTTCTCGATGGCGAACGCGGTGGCATGCGCCATGTACGTGGTGGGATTCTGCGAGTCCATATTGGACCTTCTACGAGATTACGGCTTGTCGATTGTAGATGGGGGTGTGCAAGATGTGCGTATCATTGGGTCCATTACCATCTTATTTTTGTTGGTTATCGTCGTGGTGGGCATGGAATGGGAAGCCAAGGCCCAGTTGGGACTTTTGGTTATACTTCTCATCGCGATCGTGGATTTTGTCATCGGGAGTTTGATTCCACCTTCGGATGAATTAAAATCCAAAGGATTCGTGGGATACAATGGTAACTAACCAAGAAATTCTTGAATTGTACCAAGAAATCGTCAATTATGTTTCCTCATTTTAGTGACGGTGTTTGTGGAAAATTGGAAGCCGGATTATCGGAAGGCCGATGGCGTGGAGCACAATTTCTTCTCGGTGTTTGCTATTTTCTTCCCGGCTGCCACTGGCATTCTTGCCGGAGCCAATATTTCTGGTGATTTAAGGGTGAGTTTTTCCTTTTTCTCATTTAAACTGTGTTTTAATCTGAATGCTTGTTGATTAGGATCCTCAAAAAGCTATACCTAAAGGTACGCTGCTTGCCATTTTGATCACAACATTGAGTTACATAGTGATGGCGCTTATCTGCGGGGCAACCGTTCTTCGGGATGCCACTGGAGACCTCACAGATCTTTACAATGGTACCATCAGTGATTGCCTCCCTGGAGAGTGTAAATTTGGGTCTCAGAACAGTTTCCAAGTGATTGAGCTTGTCTCCTGGGTAGGACCCATCATCTATGCCGGTTGCTTCGCTGCCACGCTCTCTTCGGCATTGGCGTCGCTTGTCTCCGCGCCCAAAGTCTTCCAAGCGCTGTGCAAGGATAAACTCTACCCGAAGATTGAATGGTTTGCACGTGGTTATGGCCAGAACAACGAACCGGTTCGCGGGTACATCTTGACATTCATCATTGCAATCGCCTTCATTCTCATTGGCGAGCTGAATCTGATCGCGCCGCTGATTTCCAACTTTTTCCTCGCGGCGTACACGCTGATCAACTTCTCCACATTCCACGCTTCACTGGCCAAGCCCGTCGGCTGGCGGCCGACCTTCAAGTACTACAACATGTGGCTGAGTCTTGTCGGCGCTGTTTTATGCGTCCTCGTGATGTTTCTCATTTCATGGGGCACGGCGCTGCTAACTCTTGCAGTTGTGCTTGCACTTTACCTCATTGTGGCCTACCGCAAGCCGGATGTCAATTGGGGGTCTACTACTCAGGCGCAAATATACAAGAATGCCTTGCAGAGCGTTCACCAGTTGAACAATGTCGAGGAGCATGTCAAGAACTATCGTCCGCAGATATTGGTGTTATCAGGGATGCCCAGCGCTCGTCCCGCATTGGTGGACTTTGCGAATATGATCACCAAGAACGTCAGTATGCTTGTCTGTGGACACATTAACACTGTACGCATTTTCTTTTGACTTTTCTAGTCAAAACCAAGACTTATTTTTTGTATGATTCCAGAGTGTTTTGCATCAAAAAGTGCGCAATGTTCTGCAGGCTAAGGCGCAGTCTTGGCTTAAAGCGCATAAACTCAAATCGTTTTACATGCAAGTCGATGGCTGCACCTTCGCCGAAGGAAGTCGTGCTCTGCTGAAAGCCTGTGGCATTGGGAAGTTGCGTCCGAATATTTTACTTCTGGGGCATAAAGGCGACTGGCAGAAGTGTGCGCCTGAAGAATTGGACGCTTACTTTGAAGTTTTACAGTAAGTTCGTCGTTTTTTTGCCATAAAAACCATAACCAAATACTGAATGTTCTTGAACTATTTGCAGTAACGCTTTAGATATGCACATGGGTCTTGGCATTCTTCGATTACAAAGTGGTCTGGACTTCAGTGAGCAAATGAATGAGGACCATCAGAATGGATCAATCACTAGGAATCAATCTTACAGCCATTTGTCGCAGGGGTCCAGTTGCAGTGATATTTCCGTCCCGCAGACGCCTATTGCTAAGGCGAAGAACGCGATCAGTAGCAGTCCCAATGCGGAGGAAGACTCTTTGACCAAGAAAAAGAAGAACTCTCCGTCGGTGACGGAGGAGTTCCCTATTGCGGAGGTCGGGGAGGATGGTGAGCTTCCAAAGGAGGTCATCAGCCGGATGTTCCACTTCCAACGAAAGCAGAAACGCGGCGGGACTATTGACGTTTGGTGGTTGTATGATGATGGCGGGTTGACCCTGCTTCTTCCGTACATTATCAGCACGCGGCGCAATTGGGGAAACTGCAAGTTACGGGTCTTCGCCCTTGCTAACAAGCGCGATGAGCTTGAATTCGAACACCGAAACATGGCCAGTCTGCTGGCGAAGTTCCGCATTGACTACTCTGACCTGCAGGTCGTGCCTGACATTACCACCAAGGCGAGTGACGCCACACAGTCCTTCTTCGACATGCTGATTGCCGGTTACCGAGTCCCAACCGACAAAGATGACCCTGATTCAAGTGAGTATCCTTAGAGTTAGAGTAAATAGCAACTTCTTTAACTCATATCCACTTGATGAATTTGCAGTGGCAATCAGTGATGCGGAATTGATGGCTGTGAAAGACAAGACCAACAGGCACATGCGTCTCCGGGAGCTGCTTCTTGAGCATTCGCATCAGTCCAGCCTGGTGGTCATGACCCTGCCCATGCCCCGCAAGAACATTGTCTCGGCCCCGCTCTACTTAGCTTGGCTGGAGCTCCTCACGCGAGACATGCCGCCCATTCTTCTCGTGCGCGGCAATCAAACATCCGTCCTTACATTTTATTCCTAAGTATACAACATTTTACATGCATTTACACACGTTTTACATACAACCTGAACAAACAGAGAAACTAACCAAGCAAAACGAAACAAATGTGCTCCAAACTTGTTCTTTTACTCGTATTTGTATACAAATTATATTTATATTTTATGTTAGCTTTTAAAGCGATAAAATTGGAAATTGTTTCTATCTTGCAAGCCTTGATTTGCTTAATTAATTAACTGACTCGCACCAGCGCCGTGGAGTTAATACATGCTTAGCATCATTAGTTTTAAGCTAGTTTTAAAATACATACGTTTAAATTGTGAACTTACGCAATCAAGCAGCTAAAATGTTCTAGTTTTGATCTAGGTCTTAAAGCGTTTCAAATCAATTCAATATGTACTTGGAATTTTAAATTCTGTACAAAATGTACTAGTATTATAGCATTAACTAATTTCACGACGTTAAATTATTGTTTATTACATTAAAAAGGTAACATCGGTTCACTGATTTTCATGAACTCTATCTAGTTTCCTGTTATTTGCCAATGTCCAATATGTTTCCACCACTTTCATTGATTGCGCTAAATATTATTTAACTAATTGCTTTCAATAATGATACGCTAGACATCTAATTACCACATTAAAGTGTTGTTGAGTAGGTTCATTAACCTTCATTCTAATAATTGTATTAATTAGTTATGCATATAACGATGTACTCCGCAAAAAATAACTTGACTATACGTAAGGATGCGCCGTTTGAGGGTCAGGATAATATGCCAGGTGTGACACCACAAAACGATTAGTACTATAAATGCTCACATTCTGTCTCTCACGCACCCACACATTTGATCTCGAGGCAATAACTTGCCCGTCGTTGATCGCAAGCCAAGTAATTAAAGAAGTAAAAACTTACTGCGTATTTAAAACCTGTAGGGAAAAAAGTATATCAATAAAAATATTCTCCTGCATCTGAAACAAAGTAAAACAAGTTATATTTGCATTCACACACACACACACACCTGGCAAGGATAGGGTAACTTAAAACTAACGAGCGAGCGAACGAGAGAACGCGAACGCAACCGTCACCACCTCTACGGAAAAGAAAGTTAGGTTTACAAGTTAGTTACATAATCAAATAGCTAAGAGAGATAAGGGTTGAAGGGCATGCGAGGATAATAAGCCTGATCTGTACCCTGCCTAACACAATTCCAATGATGGCGACTCGCCTTTGCTAACTTAAAACTAACGCCCTGTGGAGAAAAATGCGCAAGAGGAACGCGAGGCGAGTCGGGGGTTGGCACGTGCCAGATTGTCACCAGCGGCTACCAAACTGGCTCCTTACGGAATTGTGACGTGCAGCTAGACACAAATATAAACAGTAAAAACATGATAATTAATAACAATAATCATTAAACAGTTAACCAAATAACAATCATGAGAAATCGGTGCCCGTGATGACTCCACGTGAGCTAAATCCCACGTGAAAGCCACCACGAGTTGAAGGTCTGCGATGGGAACAGGCGCAATAAACTAAATTGTTCCAGGCTGTAAGAGAAAACGCAAACGAACGGCCACGAACGCGCGGAAAAACGCAATCAAATGAATTAATAAGAAGGCAAACTATTACATGAAATAGCGCATTAAATTATAAACCGCAAGTTATGATAAAGTAACCACAGGTAGCTAGACCACAAGTGGTGTCCGCTGCCACCAGGAGACGCAGACCCGGCAACAGCGACCACAAATAATGTTAATAAAGAAAACCGACTGCTGCCACGCTTGCAGTAAGCGATTTCTGCGATGCGATGGTCTTGGACATGGGTTTGAAGTGGACTTCCTTCCTTCCATCCTTCCTTCTTATAGTATAGGTTGCGCGGCAGCAGTATCTGAAATACGCGAGACCGGACGCGACACGAACGCAAATAAACCGTAAGACAATATATAAAACGCCCTGAAACTTCAAAGTGGTGCACATATACATAGAAATAAGAATAGCAAGTTATAAAATTCACTCGTCTCAACGTTAGTGAGAACGAGGGTGGGTAAAGATGATCCTCCTAGTGGGCAGCGGGCGAGCGGGTGGACACAGCTGCCGGCCGCCCGACGATCGGTCCCGCGTTGTCCATCGCCGCACCATCTGGATGGACCTTGGACCTGGACTCTGGACCTCCCTCTGGGCAGTAGACGCGACATACCTGGACCTCGGACGAAGGTCTCGGACAGGCACCCGGGCCCCCTTTCTAGGGCGCAATTACGCACAAACTTTGACTTTTTCAGAGAACATAAGACCTGGACCTTTGCGGTGGTCACGACAGGTCTGTCACTCGCGGGCCTCTTTACTAAGATGCTTCATACGATATACTTTCACTAACACTAGCACTAACAGTCGCGAAACCGCAGCTTCACGTACCTAAAACAACAGAAAGAAACAAGTTAATATTGTTGAACTTCATATAAGGATGTTATATTTGCAACTTACTTCACACACGCACTGGATGCGCCCAACTGCTGTCAACATGGTAAGAACGGAATGGCCCATCTGAAAAAGAGTCAGCCGATTAGTTAGTAACTGTTTCACTTGATTAGAAATTGACCGCGACATCAACTAATTCATGGAAGACTGCTGATGATAAAAGTCCTTTCTTTGAGTAGCAAAGCACTGCAGTTTGGAAGATTCTAGAAATACGAAAAAAGCAGATAAGATGCACGTAGACCACGAAAATTCCACGCAGCATAAATGCAGTCCTACCTTTATTTATGCCTCCTGACTCTGTATTGCACTGCTGCTGGTATGCATCACTGTGACGAGTCTTCCAAGTATTCCACGTCTGCGCGAATAACAAAATCTACGACTGTTTGTGCCCGAACGGCACAATTTTCCACTAAGAGTATTTGGTTTGCGTATGGCGGAATCTCTCTTTGGATCCCATTATTGGGATTCCACCCAAAATCCTGAAAAAGAATCGGCAGAATGATTAGTATGTGAGTTGAAATTAGGAACGAGTGTGACGTTTCCACCAGGACCCGGAGGTAGCCACCCCTGCGTTCTTTAACGTGCATCCCCATTACAGGCCTAACCACGACAAATGATTTCACTGAGAGGTTAGACTAATCGCAGATGCTGCCTATTACAATGAGCCGAACCCGTGGACAGTCGTACGAACTAGCCGCCTCATCAACGAAAGAGCACTGGGTTTCGACGACATCTAAAAGAGCTGAAACATTCAGAAAAACAGTTCATTAATGCAAATTATTTCACAGCAAAATAGAGACAACTTACAAAGTAATAAAATCCTGGGCCCCTGGGAAGGAATCTTAAACAAGTCTAAAAACATTTCACACAAAATAATATTAACAAATTAATTAATAAAGAAGGCAAATGAGTGAAAGTTAGTTAAAGGCATGCATGAAGAAGTTAAGATAAATAAATGTTTGAAGTTAAACAATGATATTCTAAAGATTAGTTATGGGTCCTGGGTCTTGGGTTTGGGAAGAGCTGAAACAAGTCTAAAAGCATTAAACAATACAAACATATTACAAATTAATTAATAGTGGTAAGAAAAGTGCAAATTAGTAAAAATTAGTGAAAATTAGTTAGAGGCATGCATGAAGAAGTTAGAGTTAAAATAAATAATTGTTTGAAGTTAAATAATGATATTCTAAAGATTAGTTATGGGTCCTGGGCTTGGAAAGACCTGAAACAAGTCTAAAAACATTAAACCATACAAAAATATAACAAATTAATTAATAGCGTGGTAAACTAAGTTCAAGTTAGC
>NBZA01003163.1:0-13460 GCA_003054995.1 Aleochara bilineata
ACTTGAAACTTCACTTATAGTTTGACAAGTGTATATATTTTATACAACTGAAAGAATTTCTTGAAAAGCTGTAATAGTTTTGGAGATATTGCACTTTGAAAAAATATTTGTTAAAAACTGAAATTTTTAAAAATTGATTTTCAGTTTCATTAATTAATTACTATATGTAATAATTAAGATAAATTGATGAAATTTTAAGGGTCAATTGATAATTCCATACAGTTTTGGAAACCAATTTTTAATTTAGTAAAAGTTGTAATTATCTTATGTTAATTAACCTCAGAGTGAAATAATTAAACAAATGAGTCTTGAAATATTTCAAATAGTGATTTAAATATGAAAAAAGTGAGATATTTCATTGAAATTTGGAGAACTTGTAGAAAATTTAATGTAGTTTAAGGAGCACCCTGAGAAAAACGTATATTGTAAGAAGTTTCTAAGAAACAGTGAAAAAACTGGCACAGTTACCATTTTCCAGCTTAACGCCCAGACCACTCGAGTCTTCCAATTTCCATTCTCATGCTCATTCTTGATGCGAATAATGGGCAAAGTTTAGGCCAAACACATTATTGAATGAGTAAGTAGTGTATAAGCAGGCGAACAACAGACGGCACACAAGAGAGATCAGGGAGATCTGCATTCATCTGAAGTGGAAGAGTGGAAGGAAAGCTGAGCGCTTAAGACGCTTGTTTCTCAAAGCGCTTTTGTGGCCACATTTTAATGTTTACAGTATCTCTTCTCTTCCTTTCCTCTGAACGCGAATCAATAGCCGGCTTATCCCTCATCGCCCGCTGTGACTTACCAAGACTTGTTGGCCCGTGTCCTCCTTCTAGCTACCAGGTGTGAACATATCAGGTACGCGCAGGCAGCGTGTGTGTTTGGTGGCATATGCGAACCCGATATTAAATCTCGAATGTGCAGGCAACTGTAATTACGATTCGATAGGCAACCCGCTGAGACAATAACAGTGTAGCGTTTAATCGACAAGCGAGGAGAAGAAAACGTGACAGATGTCGTTCAATGTAACGTAACTAAACAAAAGTTTGATAAAAACACTTAACTTCATGCAGTTTTGCAGGTTAAAGTTTAAACAATGAGTGGGGTGATTGTTGTTTGGTTGTTTAATCACTCACTTTGTTGGCGCTTGTGAATGGTCATTAGTTATGAGGGTACAAGTGCTTTAATTAACCATTGTACTTTGTTTTAAGCAATTAGCACTTTTTTAGGTATTGTGACTAAACTACTAAAGCGAATTTAAAAATTCAAAAAGCAAATGAATTATGCACTATGCATCTCTTTTCATTCCAAATTTCAAGGATTTAGCTTTAAAAACAGCTGAGTTATGGCAATATAAAATTGAATAAATTAAAAAGGCAGTAAACACGTTTTACACTATTGATTAATTTTCAGTTTTTGGGAAATATTTCATAAACTACTTAATGGATTTTAAAAATTCTTAAAATGCTAGAAAATTTGACCATTGTTCTATATATATGCAAATATTTATACGTTTATGTCAATTAACAAAAAAGTTATACTTAGTTTAAAAAGTTAATTAATTATTGAGTTTTTCTTAAATATCTTAAAAACTAATGAAGTTAATTCAAAATTTCAAAAAGCATATAAATTTAGGGCAAGTCATCTTTTTCTGTTCAAATTTTCTGTTAATTGTCTATATTATTAACTGAGTTATTGCAATTTTTAATTGAACAATCATAAAATGTACAAATTACATTTTACACCTAGTTATTTTTTAGTTTTTAATTAATATTTCAAAAACTACTTGATGGATTTGTAAAATTCTTTAAGCACTACAAAATGTTACTATTGTTTTATACACGTGCAAATATTGATTAACTCACGTCAATTAACAAAAGAGTTATAATTAGTTTAAAACTATAATTAATTTTTGAGTTTTTCCTAAGTATCTTAAAAACTAATAAAGTTATTAAAAAATTTCAAAAAGTATATAAATTTGCAGCAAGTTATCTCTTTATGTGCAAATTTTCTTATATTTATCTTTATATTTAGCTGAGTTATTGCAATTTTTAATTGAACAATTATAAAATGTTCAAATTACATTTTACACTTGATGATTTCTCGGTTTTTAATTAATATTTCAAAAACTACTCAATGGATTTGTAAAATTCTTTAAACACTATAAAATATAACTATTCTTCTATGCACATGCAAATATTCATTAATTTAGGTCAATTAACAAAAAAGTTATAATTAGTTAAAAAGTTTAATTATTTTCGTAGATTTTCTTAAATATCTCGGAAACTATAATAGATATTGAAAAAATTCAAAAAGTCTTTAAAAATAGATGCATTGACATATTTAATGAAGTTACTCCTGATTTCGTAATTAAAATATTCAGTCATATGTGGGACACGCCTCTGTGGAAGCTTGTTACGTCTGTTACAAAACCGCACAAATTTAATTCCAATTCAATTCTTCGGAGGTTGAAGGTTGAAAGCATGTAGCGAGCGGAAAAAAACACATCATTACGCGCCCTTCATCCCCTACCAACGTTGTGTAGAGAGACGGGGAGGTTTGGTCCCTGACAAAGGGGCGAATTGAACGACATGAAGAGATGAAGAGATGAAGAGATGAACCATAACCATCCGAGATATCGGAGATCAGCGTTTGTTTGCCTCCGAGTTCTGTATGCTGTGTGCAATTTCGGCTTCGGCTTCGGCCGCACAGCAATGCAAATACAAATATAAACAGAGCAGAACAGAACAGAACAGGGCAGGGGATGCTGTTTGGGCGACACTATCGCGCATTAATAGACTTACTAATAGTCCTCCGACTGCCAGGGGTGCGCAAATTGTAATTTCATTGCATGTAATTTCATTTATTCTTTAGTCATGCATTCACCGAGTCGAGTGCACTGAAGTGCTGTGTTTGGCATTTTTTTGCGCACGCTCTGTCAACGCCACGGGGATAACTTATACGTAGACTGATAGGGAATTTAATGCCCTTTCTAACGATCTATTTACTTCCTAAATATCTTAATTAGTTTTCTTCTAATTCACCAAAACAATAGGACTAAACATGTGTTAATAGATAAATTTATAAACAATGATTAAACTAATAAGAAATTGTTTTAAACAAATAATATTTTACAATATTATTGATAACTTATTGTATTTTTAGGATCTTTTTGAATTTTTGAATTATCTTTGTTGGTTCTCAAGAAATTAATTAATTTATAATTTTTTTACAATTTGCTTGTGCAAAAAGTACCTGTTTTTTTGTTATTTGTTATTTTGACAATGTTGTCATTTGAAATATATATTGATTCATACATCATTTTAAAGATAATTTAATGATCTTTAAGAATCAGTAATTAGTTTACATGTACCTTAATTAGTTTATGAATTAATTAAGAAAAACTAAGAAAAAAGCCAAAATATTTAAACAAGATTTTGAAATAGTTGCAATCATAGTAAATTATTGAAATTTGGCAGATACATAAATAAAATGCGCATCTGTTGATTTTTTTTTGAATTTTGTAATTATCTCAATTGGTTCTTAAGATATTAATTAAAACGTGGCAAAATAATAAGAAAATAGCGATAGGACTTTTAGCTTGTGCAAAAAGAAACTATTTTTTGAAATTTTCAAATTTTCACTATGTTGCCATTTGAAATATATATTGATTCATACATCATTTTAAAGATAATTTAATGATTTTTAAGAATCAGTAATTAGTTTATATGTACCTTAATTAGTTTATGAATTAATTAAGAAAAACTAAGAAAAAAGCCAAAATATTTAAACAAGTTTTTGAAATAGTTGCAATCATAGTAAAATTATGAAACTTTACAGAAATATAAATAAATTGCGTATCTGTTGATTACTTTTTGAATTTTGTAATTATCTCAAATGGTTCTTAAGATATTAATTAAAACGTGGCAAAATAATAAGAAAACAGCGATAGCACTCTGAAAAAATGCACCGCGCGAGATTATTTCCGGCTGAACATTGGAAATGAAGTCTTCGGATTCGTCTCTTTGCGCTTCTTCATCGCTATTTGAAGACGAGGCACGAGGAAGGCGAATAATTTTTAATTCCAATCAGTTATTGAATTAAGCACTCAACTCACAATCGGCTCGCTCGCCTCTCTGCTTTCAATCAATGAATGAACGCGAACGCAAACGCAAACGCGAAGGTGAATTGAAATTTTAATTAAAACTTAATCCCGTTTTCGCATTTAATTGCGAATCAACGGCGAGCGCGGCTGCGCTAATTGCGTAAGAACAATATCCTCGTTAAGACTTTCTTCTTCTGCGTCGCGAGGCGCATTTGAAAGGGAAAGTTAATTAATGCTTACTTTTCAGCGACATCTACTACTATCAGCGTTATGAAACTACAACCAAATTATAGAGAATTTTATCTACTTTCTGCCACAAAAATTTTCATTGTTGTATCTTGTTTGGTTTAAAAGTTATTAACAATTAACTAAAACCAAAATACTGTCTATTTCACCAAAACCTATAAATTTAAAATTTTAATTACTCTTATAATAAATCCATCTTTCAATTAGTAAAATATACTGGAAAATGCAGAATTTAATGGGCTTTCTAACAGTGCAAGTTTCATTTTCATATCTTAATTAGTTCTTGAGATATTAATTAATTACTAAAAATGTACCAATAACTTAGACTAGTACGACATCTACCATCTAGCCACCACATCACAAGGCACAATTCACGCGTAAAAATACAGTTTTCTCTTGAATTTTATTGATCCAAGCTTAAAATCATAGATAATATTAACAAACAACAATAAACAAACACAAAACAACAACAATTTCACTTTCAATTCCATTTTGTTAATAACATTTCTAAGGCTTGCAATTGGCAATGCAAATAGACTTTAACAAGAGGAAATTAAGATTTAAAGCTGCATTTAAATAAACAATTTAAACAATTTCCGGACGCAGGTTCCTGTCGCGTAAACACTTTAATCAACGCAATTGACGAATTCATAAGACGCAAGTTATTTATAACTCAATTGGCAAGCACTCGCAGTAATAATAGTTCCCGAGAAAATGCTTTCTACCGCGCAAACCACGCACTTCCAAACAAATCTAAAAATACTCAGTGAAAGTTGAATAAATTTCCTACAAAACAAGACATTTGCTGAAAAAATCCGCCGAGTAGTTTTCTCAGAAAAAATTCCCAAAAAAAACTTCATTAAAATCTGAGTAGTTTCCTCAATTTTTTATAACGTTTCTTGCTATATCTCACTGACTAATCACAATAATTTAATAATAAATACATCATTGGAAAGTGCACTTAATTGACTACTAGCTGCCGTTTAAACCATTAAATTATCTTAATTAGTTTAGCCACAATATTACTTATTAAAAATTAATTTTTTAGAATTTGTAAATATTTTAAATTGATATATCTCCTGATCAAAACAAGATACAATCATGGGATAAAAACTGTTAGAAAGCTGATTAAATTACCTTTAATTTAATGTAAGTCCCAATATTAGCAATTAAGAACTGTAGACGCGACAAGACCTTGAACATGAAAATTGCTTAAAATTGACCGGCGGAGAACGCAACTGAGCACGTGATCCCATCACTTAAGAACGCACTCGCGTAATAATATTTCCCGAGAAAATGCTTTCTACCGCGCAAACCACACACTTCCCAACAAATCTAAAAATACTCACTGAAAGTTGAATAAATTCCCTACAAAACAAGACATTCGCTAAAAAAATCCGCTCAGTAGTTTTCTCACAAAAAATTCCCAAAAAAAAACTTTATTGAAATCTGAGTAGTTTCCTTACTTATTTCTAACGTTTCTTGCTATATCTCACTGACTAATCACAATAAATTAATTAAAAATACATCATTAGAAAGTGCATTTAATTGGCTATTAGCTACCGTTTGAATTATTAAATTATCATGATTAGTTTAGCCACAATATTAATTATTATAAATTAAGTTTTTTGAAATTTGTAAATATTATAAAGTAATATATCTTCTGATCTAAATAAGATACAATGTTGGGATAAACACTGATAGAAAGCTGATTAAATTACCTTTAATTTGATGTAAGTCCCGTTATCGGCACTTAAGAACTGTAGACGCGACACGACCTTGAACTTTAAAATTGCTTAAAATTGACCGGCGGAGAACGCAACTGAGCACGTGATTGCATCACTTTAGAACGCTTAAAAAGCGCGAGCGTCTCAGCCGTCGCTCGCTTTCACCTTTCGCCTCTCGCCATGGACAGTGACAGTGACAGTCCCGATGTCATTGACTATTCGTACTTCATAAACGCGCATGCGTCCCGTCGTAGACACGCAATCACACGCGAATTGAGTAAGTTTCTACCTGACTTAAGTCACTTTCCTCAATGTCAGTTAACTAACTTTAAGCCAGAAGACATTACCATGCGCCCAAGGAGTCCATTTCCTTGGCGGAGGGCATGCCCAACGAGGCGACGTTCCCTCTGAAGAAGCTCACCTTGAGTCTGAAGGACGGGGAGGAAATCATCTTGGAAGAGAAGGACCTGGAAGGGGCCTTGCAGTACAACCAGACCCAAGGGTACCCCCCTTTGCTGGAGACCCTGGAGGAATTCACGCAGTTCGTCCATGAGCCCCCCAGGTACTCAGAGAGCCAGATTCTGGTCACGGTTGGGTCCCAGGACGGGATAAGTCGCGCGATTGACATGGTCCTGGAGGAAGGGGACCCTGTGGTGGTACAGAACCCTGTCTATGCCGGGATGGCAGCTGCCCTAAGGACGTATAAACCGAGGATCATCCCCGTGGAGCAGGATGAACAGGGAATTGTGCCTGAATTGATGGAGAAGACGTTGTTTGAGTGGAAAAAGAGGGCCCAGGAAGACCCCTCGGGGGCCCTGAAGATGCCGAAGTTGTTCTATGTGAACCCCACTGCCTCGAACCCTACGGGGGTGACCATTCCCTTGGACAGACGTAGGAGGATATACGATATCTGCTGCAGGTATAACCTCGTCATCCTGGAGGACGACCCGTATTATTTCCTGCATTTTGGGGAACAGACCACCCCGTCCTTCCTCAGTCTGGACCGCCAGGGACGGGTTTTAAGGCTGGATTCCTTCTCCAAGGTCATGTGTCCAGGATTGCGCATCGGCTGGATCACAGGACCCAAGGTTCTGGTCCAGAATATCGGGCTGTCCATTGAGACGGGGTATCTTCATGCAAGCACCGTCAGTCAGGTCAGTTTAAAATTTTAATTGGTCATATCTCTGAAACTAATTAACAAATTAACATGTAGTTTTCAGTTAATAAAAATTCAATTAAATGAGCGCATGACACAGTTTGAATGAACTTTCTATCTTAAGGGGAAGTACACGAAAAAAATTATTTAAATTTTGTAAATTATTTCTTAAAAGATTTGGGTGTTTTTTTTTTATTTTGGTATATCTTTTGAACTACTTAACATTTTTTAATGAACTTTTCATCAGATTGTAGCCGCTTAAATGAGCTTTAATTTGATGTATTATAACACTTTATACGTTAATTAGAACCCAATGAAAATTAAAAAATTATTTCCATAAATGACTAATCAAGATTACACATGCAAACATTTGTTTAATGTTTACAAAAAGTATTATAACTTTTGAACTAATTAAGATAAAAAGATGAAAATTTCAGCATTCATTAGCTAATTAATTAGGGTTTAATTTAACGTTTAAATTTTGATTTTATCTTGATTAGAACTAATTAAAAACTTAACATAATTACAAAACACTAACCTTTTAAAAATGACTTTTAGCTAATAATCTTGTTTTAATTAAAGTGTTATATCTTTTGAACTAATTATGATAAAAAGATGCGCTTTTTACCATTCATTAGCAAATTAAACAAGGTTTAAGCCAACGTTTAAATTTTGATTTTATCTTAATTAGAACTAATTAAAAACCTAACAAAATTACAAAACACTAACTTTATAAAAATGACTTTTTGCTACTAATTTTGTCTTAATTAAAATTGCTATATCTTTGCAACTAATTAAGTTACGACCTTGATTTTTTCACTAGCAATTAGCCAATTACCTAATGGTCAATTCAAGATGCTAATCACCTTTCTACACCACCCACAACCTATATAAATTAATTAATTAAGAAAAATCACATTCACAGTTAATGATCAACAGCATACTGAGGAAATGGGGCTTCCAGAGGTACCTGGAGCGCCTGGACCACATCCGGGAATACTACAAGCGCCGGCGGGACCTCACGCTGACCTCCATGGATCGGCACCTGCAGGGGCTGGCGGAATGGACCACCCCCGGGGGCGGCATGTTCGTCTGGATCAAGGTGAAGGGGGTGAGCGACGTGTACGACATGCTCATGACCCGCGGGTTCAAGAAGCTGGTCACCTTCGTGCCGGGGCACGCGTTCATGTCGGACCCCACGGCCGCGTGCGCCTACGTCCGGGGGTCCTTCAGCAAAGCCCCCCCTGCGCAGATCGAGCGCGCCATGCAGCTCCTGGCCGAACTCATCCGGGAGGAGCAGGAGCTCGTGAACAGGAAGCTGCACAATCTGTGACCTGGTCCCCCTCACAGCTCACCGATGGCGCTCCGGTCGCCAAATACTAAAAAATCTTTACCAGTTTAATGTCAAAACTGAACGAAAAAACATTTTACGATTTGTTGTAAAAGTTTAATTAGGTAATTCATTAATTAATTAATAGAGATTAATTAGGGAGCAGCTTTGCGGGATGTCAAATCCTGCAGGAAGAATGATTAATGACGACAGTTTTCTTGAGGAAATTGAAAGAAAATCAATAAGACAATCGCGTATTAAAAGTATTAAAGCGCGCGGTCATTTCCTTTGTTTTCGTTGGCGTGGCGCGCAAATACTGGTGACTTGCGATTGTGTTCCCGAGGGAACGGCGACTGCTTCCTAATGCATGACGGTATTATACATATTTCACGGGCACGCCACAAGATAATGGGGGCGCATCATCGCTCAGCGAAAAACATCGCTTCCCTTTTTACTTTTAATGTCTATTCATTGTCGCCCCGTTCTTGTCCCTTTCGCCCCCTTTTTAGGCAACTAGAACCTGGACAGGTTCCAGGCAAACAGCTGTTGCTTATTAGGGTGCATTTCTAATCGACCAGCAAAGCAAATCAAGGGATGTAAGCTGATAATCTCCAGATGAATCGGATCATAAATATATTGCGTTTTTTATTAGATTTGTTGCGTTTATTACAGCTTCCTGTAATTCCTGACACGTGGCTGATACACAGGTGAAGTGATTTATTAATAGTGACATGGATTGCAGGAGCTGGGAATCAGGAAGATTGTGGAATATTCATATTGCATATTGCGAGTATGAATGACATTAAGAAATTATCATGAATCGTGTTCCAGGGCTTGTAGCGCGTTAATTATTTAAGCTATGAACTTGAAATTTGTTAATTAATTAACTATGGTTTATTAGTATTCTGGGACTTTTTGAAATTTAAAAATAGTTAAAGTAGAAGTACTTTAAAAATTAATTTGAAAAATGCGAAATATATTTATCAAGAATTATTCTGAGAATTGTTATAAATTGTGTTCAAAGGGTTGTAGTGCGTTGGTTATTTAAGCTATGAACTAGAAATTTGTTAATTAATAAACTATGATTGATTAGCATTCTGGGACTGTTTGAAATTTGAAAATAGCTTAAATAGAAATACTTTAAAAATTAATTTGAAAATTGCAAAATATATTTATCAAGAATTATTCTGTAAACTGTTATAAATCTTGTTCAAAGGGTTGTAGCGCGTTAACTATTTGAGGTATAAACTTGAAATTTGTTAATTACTTATCTAGGGCTTATTACCATTCTGGGACTGTTTAAAATTTTAAAATAGCTTTACTAGAAGTACTTTAAAAATTAATTTAAAAAATGCAAAATATACAGTTCAAACATTATTTTGAGAATTGTTATAAATGTTGTTCAAATGGTTGTAGCTCGTTGATTATTGCAGTTAAAATGTTGCAGTTTGTTGATTTATAAACTATAATCCATTAGCATTCTAAAACTGTTTGAAATTTTAAAATATCTCAAACAAAACTATTTCAAAAAATTAATTTTAAAAATTTCAAATATAAAAATTTCAAACTATAAGTCTTATACTAATATAACTATAACTTCTAAACTAATTAAGATAAATAAACAAAACTTTCACTTACTGACTCTTAAGTAAACAGTAATTAACTTTCCACAAAAAATCCTATAAAATTTCAATTAAAACTAATTAAAAACAGCCAAAAAACATGCGAATATAAGTCATCCAATTATCCCACAAGAAAATTGTTTACAAATTCCACTTAAACCATCATATCTCCTGAACAAATTGACATACACACATGAAACTTTTACCACAACAAACAACAAAGATCCAGGTACAATCCCCCGTTTGAAAATTGTAATTATCTCAATTCTAACTAATTAAAAATTTAATATGAAAAAAAAAATTGTGACTAAATCACAATTGGCAATATTGCCGGATCTTCTTAGGAGCTTCCAGCACAATAAGCAATAGAAAGGAAAGTGAGGTGAGGTGAGGCAAGGTAACAGTGGCAACCGACAGGCCCTGGAGCAACTGTACGCGAGTTAATGAAACAATAAAACGACTCCCTCGATGCGATGACAAGTGCGCGTGGCGGGCACGTGCCGATTTCCTCCAGCTTTGATCGACCAAGCCCAGTGTGCGTCTAATAAAACTAAAACTGCATAAACTCTGATCTAATAACACATCGGTCCTTTATTCTCTATAAAAACTGCTCAAAAATGCACAGAAAAACGAAACGAAAGACTCAAGTTGACTTGACTTAAGTCATTATCACCTGTACGAAAGAACAAAACTGAGTAAACAGTTTTAATTTTACAGTTTAGATGACCTGACATGCGAGCCTGAACAAATAATTCGGAAGCCAAGCCAGGCAGGCAAGTCTTTGTTTTCGGGCTCGGGCTATGGCTTGAAATTGAAATTGCTGTGCTTCGTAAATTGAAAACGTCGTTCAAACGACACCGACAGCCAGCCACCCACGCCCAAAACGCAATGAGATTGAATTGAATTAGAAAAGTGTCTGTCTGTCTATCTGCACACTGTCAGCGATGAAGACAAAGTAATTCAGTTTCGAATTGAAATCATTGCAGATTTTTAACGTTTTTCCTTTAGAAATCAATAAAATAAGTCACTGACTAAGAAGCACAAGAAGCGCAAGTTGTTGGTGAAGTTTAAAAGCTTTGCTTTGCTTTGCTGAAGTCTGAAGTCTGCTGCCGGCTGTCACGCCAGCGAGGAAATCAAGAGTAATGCGGACACGAAACTGCACTCGCGGTTCTCCCGCGGGAGCAAAATGGCGATGGCGTCGCGACGCCCTATCCCACATCCCTGTATCCCAACAACAACACCAAAAACAAAAGTAAATAATATGAGGAGTGCGCTCACAGGTATGTACATATGGACGCATGCAAAGAATCACTTTTCACGCCTAGGAGAGCAAGACGAAACGCTAACTGCTTAGATAAGCCATTAATTAAGACGCCGACGGTAATCGACGATAATTGGCTTCTACTTTACTTGAAGGTCACTGGTTTTCCTCCGGTTTGGGCTCGCTTGCGATGACTTAAAGTGTAACACTCTGCCTGCAGCTTCTGTTTTTGTCACGCTTTTAATATTTAAACAATTTTTTGTTAACATTTGGCTATTTTAAAGTGGAAATGTTTATAGGTTTTATGATATGTTGGTTGGTCTAGTTTATATTGCAAGTTGAATTTTGAAAATTGAATGGAAATTGATAAAGTTACATGCATTCAAAGACAAAAGAGAATTGCAAAAACTCATCAAAAAGGAAAAAGTTCAACAATTAATTTAAATTATAAATAATGTGCAAAAGTGATTAAAAAATTAAGTATTATGGAGCTAATTAGTTATATTTTATGATGCATTGATTAAAATTAGTAATTATTGTCTGCTTATTACAAATATTAATTATCAAATGAAAATATTCTATTAAAACTTTGCAAGTGCCAATTGAAAAATTTCAATAATTAATTACGATTGTTTATAATTATCGCAGCATGACAAGATTACATTCGTTTTAAAGATAATTTTCTCTAGTTTTAGATAAAAAATACTTCGCAGAGTTACCTTTAAAATTCTCTGAGATATATTTAAAAAACCATCAATTTAAATATTTTTAAAATTACAAGTTTATTAATTAATTACTAATGTTTATAATCAGTTTTAAGTTGGTTTATATTTTTTTACATAAACTACAACAAATAATCTTTCATTATTAGCATTTTTCTTTAAAATATCTCAAAAACCATAGTAATGACAAATTTTTGAAATAAAAACAAATTATTTAGCAATGTCAAGTCAACTAGAAAATTTCAATAATTAATTACAATTATTTCTAATTATCGCAGCATGACAATATTACACTCATTTTAAAGATAATTCACTCTAGTTTTAGATAAAAAATACTTCGCAGAGTTACCTTTAAAATTCTCGGAGATATATTAAAAAAACCATCAAATTGATTATTTTTAAAATTACAAGTTTATTAATTAATTACTAATATTTACCCTCATTTTCTATATGGTTTATATTTTTTTACATAAACTACAACAAATCATCTTTCATTATTAGCAATTCCCATTAAAATATCTTAAAAACCATAAGAATGACAAATTTTTGAAAAAAAAAACGACTTGACAGCGATGTCAAGTCGAATAAGAATCAACCCAAACCAACCCACCTGAGATGAAAATGAAAATCAAAATCAAAATCGTAATAAAACTCGAAGTGTGCACGTGCACGGCCCTCGACTGGGCTGAAAATCTAATATCGCCCTGGATCTTCCTCTTCTGCTCTCTTCAACTGCAGGTGGAATCCCGAATCCTGCGCCTGGGAGACAAGGAACGGACGCCGAGTATGATAAAATATTTTCCCCATTAGCCTCAAGTGCCGACAAGTCGACAGCGACCTGTAATATTACAGTTACCTGCATTCCAGCCGCTCTTTGATCTGTATCCAGGCAACTCGCAGTCTTCATTGATTATTTCTTCAACAAAAATCCAGGAACAAGGATCCAGGATCTAGGATCCAGGATTCATGATCAAATCAGTAGTAAAACTAGAAATGTAATTATTTAGTCCCAAAAGTGATTTCAATTTTGTTAATTACAGAATTAATTTAATAAGACAAAGAAGAACTTCTTCTGCTTCAAGAACCACAGGATGAAGAAGAAGAAGAAAAGGAAGAGGGATATGCACATGCGCGAGTGGTAGCAACGCCCTGAATGTGACGACAGACGAGGAAGAACCAACCAAGCAAACTCCCACGCCAGCCACGCAACGACCGTCCGACAGAAAGTTCAGTTTCAAATCAGTGCTCATTAAATAAACACTCTCTGTGTCTAGTCAGCTCGCTTGTGTCGCTG
>NBZA01003185.1:12002-22531 GCA_003054995.1 Aleochara bilineata
CTTTTGCCGTTATAGCTGTTGCGACTGTTGCCGCTGAGATTAATGTGATTATTGTCGTTGCTGGCAACGTTGTTGCGACTTTTGTCGTTACTGCTGTCATTATTATGAATTTTACCACTGCGACTATTGCCGCTGACATTACTGCGACTATTGTCGTTGGCATCTAAACTGTTACCACTTTTTCCGCTGATACGTCAACAATAAGACGGTTTTCTGACGCACTTGTGCAGTTACTCCCTATAATCGAAAATTCTCCGTTGCGACTTTTGCCGTTACCGGTAGCATTGTAGCGATTATTGCCGTTGCTGCTTTTGGTATTACGACAGACGGTTTTCTGTCGCAGTTAGGTATAACTTTCGCACCTACTATCACTTTCCCTAGTTGGGAAATGGCGTTAGTTAGTTAGTTAATAAAATTTTAATTAATCCTTAAGACGAATAGAGAATAGAGTACACAAGAGCAAGCGCAGGCGCAGTACACAGGAGATACAGTGTCGGCACCTTTGACTTTCCAGGCCGATGGTCCAAAAATTAAACGCATTCATAACGCTTGGTCGGCGCCCCAAAGAGTTGAGTTGAGTTGAGTTCGAGTTCGGCTAACCCGTCTTGTCTTGGCACGCACCGCACACTCCGCATCGATCCGCAGCCGAGGATGAAGATGACGCGCGGATGTCGGCCGCATTCACGACCGACAGCCATTTAGTGCTTGTAACTTGTCGCCCTGTCGCGCACAAACGCGCCGCCGCGATAACCCATGGGCGCACTGGCGCGAAAATGCCACCTCGAATCAGTATCACCCGAATGCATGTACCACATACCACAACCAACTCCCAGCGCAGCGCAGCGCCCTGATTCTAATCCATTTTTGCGGCTAAAACGCCGCAGCAACGCAACGCGGCAACACTGCGCAACGTATTGTCTTACAGTTAAACCGACCGAGGTCGACTTAAGTGAGGGATGAAGTGCGTTAATGCAATCTAATGAAAAAATGCAATCCCCGCTTTTTACCTCTTCGTTTCGCATTGCCTGCCGCTCGTGCTCTTTCTCTCGTTCGCGCTCCTGCTGGCCTGCAAATCTGCAGGTTTTGCAGGTTCTTGCATGCGTCGGCCCGCCCCAAGGCGTGGTTGCACCGTGTTTCTAGCTCAAGAATTGCGTTGAATAAAGACATATTCCAACGGCCGCGGTCGCACAATGGACATTCATGTAGTTATTTAGCCGCCGCGCGCCGTCACTGCGTTTTTCCAGTCTCCAGGAGAAGAGGGTTGGCAATGCAACAAATTACAGTTTCTGTTTGACTCGGGGTTTGCGTTTGTATAACATGAAGAAGAAAAAGAAAAAAGGAGATACCGAGGGGTCCGAGGTCCTTTAAATCAAAGAAATCAAAGACTCTTTGGTCCCTTGGCTATTTCCCGAAATCCCATCGTAATTCGAATGCGAATGCCAATATACGCTTGGGGCTTGCGTTCCAAAGCCTTGAAATGATCGCTCGGAAAGTGAAAAATTCACAGCAATCAATCTACTGCATCCTCTTGGGTGTCCCACCTTGCGCATGTTCAACGTGATGTTGATGAATTTGAACAAAAAAATAGATCACAACATGCGTCAGAGGCGCTGTTCGCCGACTAGACTACACTAGACCAGACCGCCCAGGAAGATTGATGAATTGCGCTAATTCGCGAAACCCCGTGTGTAAATAATGTTGCAAACCATTAGCATAATTTAGCACCATTAGTGGTCCCATCAATATTTGTCCACGATGTCGCTTCATCTCCTCAGGAACCCCGCAAAAACCAGACAACTTTACTCTTAAGCTGATTAACATCCTACCAAACAAAACTAGTAATTAACAAGACCCCCATATTAAAAAAACTAATTATTCTTAGCGTAAGCAACACAGAATTCAATGTGCTTTATAATGATGCAACTTTGACTAAGTTTGAGTAATTTGTTTAAAAGTTATGAGGTTTATAAGTTAAACAATTACTTGTCGTAAAGTGTGTAAAGTGACATGTACTTAGGTCAACTTCAACAAGCCGTAACTTCTAAACGAAACACACTAGAAGCGTGCTTAAAACAGTTGCTAATTCCAAATTTAATTAGCTTTCTATTGATATCAAGCTTAGCTTCACGTTGTAATGCAATTAAAAGTTATTGTAAGTTTTCCACGACAACGACGACAACGACGACGAGGACGAAGAAGGTGTATGCAGTTTAATTGGCTTTGGTCGGTTCGTAAGTACCTATAGATGATGGAGAATAATTATGCACTGGAATAATACGTCATGTTGACAATTCCCAAGCAATAAATCTTAAGATTAACGGTAGCCATAACGAGGCGAGCGGTGTGCCGTGATTCATAATGCATTGTCATTGGGCATATTGGTAAAACAATGCGGCAATAAAGACGCGCACCACACACCCAAGCCGGGCAATTATTATATGTGAACGGAACATAAATGCGCGTACGGATGCACTTTATGTGCAGCGAACCCCCGCGCGGACCAATGGCGCTCGCCTTCCAAATGAGGATCGTTAAGTACGCATTAGTAAGTAATATATACGAAAGCACTTCATACCCCACACTCGCGTTCGCCTTCGCCTTCGTATTGTGTTTTTAGATATTGTTCCAGGGGGCGCGCACTAATTCCCCAGGGTGGCCATTACCATATGATATCCATCAGCAAACCCAGAAGATGGTGAGACCGCGATAAATCGATAAGGAAGGCGCCGCGCCGCCACCGCACCGCGTTCACATATTGCCTCCTCGAAGGAAGGCAAGGCAAGCCAAGGCGAATGCAATATGCATTAAGCTCCATCAAGTTTCCATCAGCAATTATTCATCATCGGCAATAATCGCTCAACGCGCAATGACAGTCAGTCGGCGGCGGTATGGTGTGGTGTTTACATGTCGTTATTGATGTATGGATTCGTGTTCAAAATGCGACGACAAAGTGATACAAATGATAATCCAACGACACGATTTCACCAGTCCTGAGCGAAACCCGAATCAGAATCATCTATAAATTACAGTTTCCTGCAGTGGATTTTCCTTGTTTTCTTATTCTTATTCTTGTTTTTATTTTCTTTTCCATTCTTGACGTTGAATAAAGTAATTAAAACCTCGTAAACTTTACGATGCGAAGACCATAAGTATACAATGTTCGAGTGCATTAACTGTACCAAGTTTACGATGTGATAACCGCTATCAAAGACGGAAAATGCAGGCACGGACTGGGTACCGGTACACTTTGTAGACGTTGAGGTTTTTCCTTAAGACTGTTGCGACATTGACAACGACAACGACGCGACGCGACTGCGAGTCGCTAGTTACATTTATTATTGATACGGCGATGCATGTTTGATGTCGTTTGCGTGGCGTGTTCGCGTCGCGTTCGTTCGTTCAGCAACATCAATTTCTTCTTCGGCAGTGAGAAAAACGCATCCAAGTCGTCGACTCGTCGTGCAGCCGCCTTGCTCGTCCATTTTTCATCAACATCCATTACTTACTTACTTACTCTATGTGTGGGTTTCGTTTTTCGGTCGACCGGAGGGTCGCGATAGTCCTGCGTGTGTATGCATGTTTGATGATGCGCGCCGCCATTACAGCCACCCCCGGAGGCTAAGTTTCAGCAGCAGCAAAGCGGAAATAAAATAAATGTAAGAATTGTAGAATAAATGTAGTTCTCTACTTCTTCTTCTTCTTCCGTCCGCATTGCTTTTATTTGTCAACTTCTCAGAAACGCAACGAAGAATAAATGTGCGAATGGAAATGAAAAAACTTTCTGCCAACCAACCACCCAAACCTCCCTAATATCGTCGCTGACTTTACTGTAAGTTGTGACTTAAAGTTGCAGTTGCGTGTTTTAATTCAAATTCAAAGCGACTTTTCTTCGACTTTACTGGGAAAAAGAAAAAGTGTGCGTATAGTTATTGAACGCTATAGTATTGCCGCCTCCAGACTGCAGTAAAAAACAAAGGAAAACGTAAAGAAATCGCCTTAATGTACTCGTAGCATTGCAGGAGCCGCCGCTCGTGCATTGGCATCGGGTTTTTCTTGCCCGTTCTCCTCTTGGGTGCGCTGCGAGCAACGATAATTCCATAGTGTTAATGCTACATCGAAATGGCCACTAATACAACAAGGTGTTCACTTCATGTCCACGCGGCACGCGATCCACGCTTTTTCACCTCCGCCAGCCAGCAGCAGCTCCTTTTTCGTGCGCGTTTACGTTTGATGTTCAACAACGAATGTTCTTTCTTCTTTCAGCTTTGCCTCGTCCTTTGACTCCTGCCTGCTTAGTAGGAATAACAGCAGCCTGTTATTCCTGTTTTATTATCATTCCAATCCACTGCGGAAAAACTTTTTCCTTTTTTCTTCATTTGTATTTCTTTGCTTTGCCAAGTTGAGAATATTTTACAACTTAATTCACTGCTTGGCTGCTTATTTGGTTTAGTTGGTTGGTTAATTCTTTTTAGTGAAGTGAAGCAATCGGATTTTAAAATTTAGGCAAACGCCTACGAAGAAATTTACACGCAAGGGTAACTCAATTAGGTATATACACTGTACACCAAGGCGTTTTAACTCGCAAACACGCCGCTGGTGGCGCTGAAGGCGGGTGCCACGTCAACACTGCTTTTTCCTTTCTGCCTTTCATCTATGTACTACACTTTCATTCCTTTCCATTCAATGCTGCCGTTTGCCGTTAAGGGAGAACGCAACACAAGCGCAAGCGCAAGCAGCGAATTTAGTTAATGCGATTGCAACCCCTAAGCATAGCATCAGCGAAATGAAGATGAAGATGTGCGTTGTACGGCAAGGGGCGGTGCGGTATCTGGCACAAAACGCATCTGCCGAGAAGTGATTTGAATAAGGGCACGCATCTCACCTCACCTCATCTCTTCTCTTCTCTTCTCTTCCTCCAGAGACCGACACCCTAGGATGTACGCCCGGTTGGCTGGCAGAGCGATCAGATAGATTGGATTATGTCAACCGCAATGCAGTGCAACTGCTCACCCGATCCTTGTCGATTTAATATAGGTAGCTATTATACCCTGACAACATTACCTAACCTATAAGAACGCTATGCCAAAGGAGAACAGAAGACAAGACAAGACCAGACAAGAGAACCGAAGATGTTCTCAGATAGCTAGCTGCTATAATACTAAGGGTTGATTCTTGATTCTTGATCTTGAGTTTTACGTTCAATTCAATTCAGTTTAGTTTAGTTTAGTTTTAAGATCGTTGGGTTTTTTGGAATTTTCGGTGGAATTTCTCTCGTCTCCTCAGAGGAAGGTGATAACTTGCGATAGCGAGACCACCGCTTGCGCTTAGCAGCGACGAAATGCAAGGAAAGTGGACACATTAAGGACATTAGCTACTGTACTCCACTCCACTCTGCTCCGCGTCCGTGGAGACCACAAACGTTGCTGAGCCAGTTGCTTCTGATCTCGCTCGTTTTTTACCACTTTTTACCTACATACTAAGAACAATATACCAAGTGATGCATCAATTTCTTAAAATTTCATTCAAAATGTCCTATCAAATCCTCGTTTCCCATAAAAAATTGCCTTTAATTAAAAGCATGTAGGGTTAGAATTGCATGTATGTTTGTATGTATTATAGGCAACTGATGATGGGTGTAGAAAGACGTTAGTTAGTTATAGGTTAGGTTAGCCGCTACTATAGGGAGAGTATACCCGGTAGCCTAACGGTCCCGATAACAGCGCTCGTAATTTAGATATCTGCGCAGTACACCGAAAATCACTTAGTTTTAACGCGGCAGCGCGCATTACGTTATCTCCGCACCTTCTCCATCATCACCTATACCTATACCTCTACCTACAATACGTCGTCTTCTCTAAGAGATACCCATGCCCATACACTCCACAAAGCCACGGCGGCGAGCGTTTAACTAATGCGCGAGCGCTTCTGTTATTACACCTCGGCGATCTGCGTGCGCGCTATCAATCGGTGCATCAGCAAAGTGCTTCTTTTAATGTCTTTCGCCCCTGTGCTGTGCACCAAGTGTGAGGTCCGCAAGCGCAAGAAATATTCGAAACATAAAATGTTCGTTCGCTCCGACCAGATAACGCCAGTGTCTCTGCATTAATTAATTAATGAAACGCGCCACAAAGACCAGACCAGACCAAACCAGCGTAAAGTTGGACTGAAAATCGGAATTTGTCCGACAGACACTCTCTCGCAACATAGGTATATATTTTTATTATCGGCCGAGTGTGTGGTCCTCCATCGCATCGCATCGCATCACATCGGCGTTTTCATTTTAATAATGTCGCAGAGCAAGAAAATGCTCCGCGGCGAGCTGGTTTCATTAAGCGCTGGGCGCTAATTAAGTGTCCGACAGTCTTTTAATAAGGCTCGTAAAAATCGTCAAAATCATAAAAATGACATCGCTTTTTACTTTGCCGCTTTGGCCAGTTTGCACTTCTTAGAATCAAAGCGCTATCGCAAGCGCATGAGCATTCATTGTTCATTCAACCACTACTACAATAATCAACGAATTAATTAATCTAAGAAATCCTAAAAAGCAACTAAAACACGGCACGCCGTTCGATCGGATCGGATCGGATCGTGTGTTAGTTCCTTCCTTATCGGATGCCGCGATACTAAGTAGCAAGGAGTGAGTGAAGATACAACGTACAATACTTACAAAGCCGTGCTTGTCGCTGATGTTGTTCGTCAGCTTGAGCTTGTGGAACGAGACGACCTTCTGCATCCACTGCTCGCCGGTGGACGGGCTGTCCGGATGGATGTACATTCGTTTCGGCATTTCGGGGTCTGCTTTTCCAGCTACCATCCAGCGACTAAACAAACAAACATTAATTAATAAACAATTCAAACAATGAAAGCAAAATATGAAGAAGATGAGAAAGAAAAGAGTAGGTACTAAATACTAAGTAGGTATACAGAATATAAGTAATAGAAAGAGCTAAAAATCAACAATTGTTTTAAATTTTCCAAGGTATAATCATGCAATAAATCAATCAATAATTAAGTAATTTAACAATCAACTTGTATGAACGCATGCTTCGTGCCTAAATTTATCGGGTATCTGTTTTTCTTTGATTCTGATCGGGCTTTGATTATCAATCTCCAAATGCATTTTGTTTGAATTGAGAAGAACTGTGTGAGGAGGGAGGGCTGCGCGCGCGTAACAAAGCGGCAAAAACAAACACCCGAAGAATTCTAATCAATCATTGACTTTTGGTCATCTAGTAGAGGTCTAGGATAGTCTGGACCATGATTATGAACGCTAACCTGTTGTGGAATTTATATCTACAATCGTCAGCAGCCACGATGTCCATAAGTAAGATGTATTTGGATTTTTTATCAAGGCCCGATACACGCACTTTGTAGGCAGGAAACATGCGCCTGAAACAACGACACACCAAAAATGATCGCAAACGAAACAGAAACAGAAACAAAAAACACTTGTCCCTCCCTGGCTCATCAAAAAAGAATCAATAAACAAATGCGTTCGTTTTCAGCTCTTTCTACCATTCAATCGTCGATGGATTGGGTGAGTGAGTGAGTGGCAGTCACCTGTTATGAAATTTGTAGCGATAGTCATCGGCGGCGACAATATCCAAGAGCAGAATGTACTTGGCTTTGAGGTCCAACCCGCTGACGCGAAACTTCATTTGCGGGAACATTTGCCTGTAAATTTTCCAAGCTGCTGTGGTGAGTTGCACACTGACTCGGGTCTCGGTGTTCGCTGGGTTATCGCAACCTTTGCCTGGGCCGACCTTTCCGCTTTCCCGCGGACGCCCTTTGCGATCCAACTTGACTTGTAACTCGACACCGACTTATCGCCGAATAAATGATAAGCCCGACACATGTTCACTACACTATCGCCGCTTTAATTGCGTCGGCAGTAATCAATGAATATGAATGATGAGCCAAACTTTGAATTAATGATTCTCGGTGATAAAAACGCAATTTGTTAATGACACTTTACATTTGTCGTACTGGACTGACACTCATCAATATGATAACACAATAAAATATGATTCTATGCACACATAACCAAACAAAGTCAAGAATTTTGAGAATTACTTTTTCGCTTCCTAGAGGGCGCTTTTCACTTTCTCTTGTTTTACACTTAAAATGTTTTGAAATTTGTTGACGATGATGAATAGAAAACCAGTTTAAACCATTAGACAAACTGATTTGCACAACGCAAGGCACGCATATTCAACGAACAGCATTATCAGACGCCTTTTATTACCCGCGCGCTGATTATTTATTGACATGTTAATGATTATTGTTGGAAATTATCATTTTTGCTTAATTATCACTTAATTTTTTACGTGAACTCATAAATATTGCTACTGTGGTTGCAAAACACCCGTCCTAAGTGCTTAAAACTTTCAATCACTTTTCTATGATATTATCATACGTTTACACTTGACGTTTACGTTTCTATACATTTCTATGAAACTCTTAGCACGTTTTTGTTAATGTTAATGTGAATGTGAATGCAATCTATTTGCAAGCAGTAACACTTTACTTTGTTCTTGTTTGTTCTGTTCTTGCGACGAGCAAGAAGATACGACGATCGACATGAATGATACGTGTTTTCTTGTTGGCTTAACATTATTAACTGTTTTTCCATTGAGTGTTACATTGTTGACTGCTTGCTTGCGCTTGCTCTTGCTTTTTTTTGTTTTGCTACAGCTAGCCAAGCAATAATACGATAATAACTCATAATTTTAATAAGAGTGCGTTTAGAATGGCACTATACTTAATTTCAGCACCAAGAAGACAAGACCAAGAGAGTGTCCAAGACGAAGAGCTTGAGGTACTTAATGTTAATGTTCCATTCTTTAAAGCGACGCATCAATCCGTCTTCAGGTTCTTTGTTGAGCGAGAAGAGCGTGTGGTGGTTCTGTTCTTGCACGGTGTACATTGCCTCCTTCCTTATTTGTCTTTCATTATATTTTGTTAGTTAAGTTAAGTAATAACAGATGCAGTCCGCTGGAGGAGCTGAAGAAACAGCGAAGGCGCCGCATAATTGAACGACGCACGACTCATCCTTACACCGAGTGTAGACGCAACGCAGAGCGGCAGACGCGGTGCATCGCGATCGGAACGAGAGTAATTGAAGATCAGTAGTGTTGGTAAACCGGTGGCGCCGGCCCTGTGGGGGGCAACAAAACGATCGGCAACAAGACGACCAACCGACCGACCGACCGACCAGCCAAGACGCCAGTTCACTTCGCTGGACGGGAACAAGAATACAGTATAGTAAGAACAAGACAAGACGAACATCAAAACTAAGAAGACCAAGAACAAGACAAAGACGGGGATGGAGAAGAGCGCAGGCTAAAACAAACAAGCAAGTGCGATCAACTGAGCGATATGCCGATGATTTCCAAACGATGTGCCGACCTGCGGACCGACGAGCAACAACAAAAACAACCAGCAAGACAGAAAAGAATACGAATATGATTTTGAAGACTTGGAAGAGATGGTTTGATATTAAAACAACGGACAAAAGTGTGGAATTAACTTTGCCTAAATGAGTCTCAGACACAGAAATTCATACCTATACCTGAGGAACGGACGTCCAGCCAGGTTGATGATGATTTAAGCTTGACAGTTTGCTCGTTTTTCCTGGTCCTTCGGTTTTGTTTCAGCGACCGATGAAATGATTTATTACTGGCTAGCTGCATGCTCGTAAAAATTTCCTACATTTTCCAAAGTCTAGTCTCTTGGTCTTCAGGTGTGTGAATAATAAAACAATTAACTTTTATTTAACGACGGTTTTCACAGATTTATAAGCAGAAATCATTAGATTTACAAGAAGTTTGGGTAAAAGTGAAATGAAAAGTTTAACGTAGGTACTAGACAGCTGTGGTGTGCTTGCTCTATTTAACCTCAAAGTTGGGTTGGTTTCACCTTTTGTGCGCTTGCTCACTCACCTTCGGTTATAATTCATCAGCATGCTGCTCTCAACTCATCAGATCAGATGTGTTTTTCTAATATTTACAACACTCGCCCATTTAATAGGGCGCGAGGGTCTATTATACCCACATCGACCCTTTTGAGGGCACAACTGGGCCCGGCTATGTCAGAAAAGACAAACAAACCCAGAGGGTTCGACCGAACACTCAATCAATATAATTATTTTCATCTTTCTCTTCGTCTTTGCTGAACTAAACACGGAAAACTGTTGTTGAAATAAAGTAAATGCACGCGTTTTGAAAGAGAATTTCACAAAAAACTGACCAAGAAATGAATATGTTTCAACACCTTGACAAGCAACACTTATCTTCATCAATTTTTATTTTATCATAAGAAAGAGCTCAAGATCCACGATAAAAGATCAAATCGTGTGAGGTCCAGCGACGACTAATTAGCAATCGACGGAAATTCAAATTCTTAAGTCTTCCAAATTACACCTCTGGACGAGGAGTGAGTGTCTTGAGTAAGAGCAGATGAAGAAGAACAAGAACAAGATTAAGACTCAAGGGGATATTTCGAAACCACATTATACTAGAAGAAGAGAA
>NBZA01003199.1:0-15915 GCA_003054995.1 Aleochara bilineata
AGCTCATTGGATTCCGAATTAAATTTTACATAAAATAAGTGGTTGAACTATGAATTTGCCTTACTTTTATGTAGAGTTATTAAGGTTTGAAAATTTCATAATTTTCAAACAAAAATCTAAATTTTGATGAAACCTTCAACTTTAAAGTCGAATATCATGCGTTCTATGGCGAATATTCTAAAACCGTTTGCAGTTTCGCAATGTGCGTAATTTGAACTTTCTTTTGGTACAAAAATCATTGGAATACAAAACAAACAGTTTTTTTGTCTAACATGAAGTTTACCCTATAAAGTGAGGTGAAATTTGGAAAAAAAGTACAACTTTAAACACAAATATCTCGCGTTCTATGGCAAATATTTGGAAACTGTTTTCAGTTTCGTAATCTGCGTGGTTTGAAGTTTCATTTGGTAGCAAAATCATTGAAACACTAGACAAAAAAAGAAAAAGTTTTTTGCCTAATATGAGGTTTGGCCAAATTTCTCTACAATTTCACAAATATGCAAATATCTCTTGACCTATGTAAGATAGCAATTTCGTTTCAACACCATTCGATTTTAAATGAAATTTTACACAAAAAAAGTGGTTAAACTATATACTTGTCATTATTTTATGCGGAGTTATGAATGAGTGCCAATTTCCTATTTTTGGTAGAAAAAATAATCATGTGTTTAATGTCATATATCTTTTGAACCGCAAAAGATCGAATTACCACTTAAAGCTCATTGGATTCCGAATTGAATTCTACATAAAATAAGTGGTTGAACTATCAATTTACCTTACTTCTATGCAGAGTTATTAAGGTTTGAAAATTTCATAATTTTCAAACAAAAATCTAAATTTTGACGAAACCTTCAACTTTAATGTCGAATATCATGCGTTCTATGGCGAATATTCTAAAACCGTTTGCAGTTTCGCAATGTGCGTGATTTTAACTTTCTTTTGGTACAAAAAACATTGGAATACTAAACAAACAGTTTTCTTGTCTAAGATGAAGTTACCCTATAAAGTGAATTGAAATTTCGAAAAAAAAAGCCCAACTTTAAACACAAATATCTCGCGTTCTATGACGAATATTTGGAAACTGTTTGCAGTTTTATAATCTGCGTGTGCGTTTACGCATCATGATGCGTTTATGCTTACGTTTAGACGTTGTGGCTTTTCGTCCTACGCACACAGCATTCACACCGGATTCTCATTCTTTCGCTTCTTTTATTTTTCATTCTTGTCTTGTCTTATGTTGTCTTCTTCTTTCTTCTTGTTTTACTTTTGTTTCTCTTAAAATATAACCTTTTCAAATAAAATATTGACTCTGTGTCATTCATGGTCGTCAGCCACCGAAATCTCAATCAACTTCTTCCTTGCTTCGCTCGTACCTTGGATACACTTGCTCCTTTGAGTGATGAACACCGTCGATATGAAATTTGCTTCTTCGTTACTCTTGCTGGTGCTTGGACTTCAAGTATCATTACACGGCCGACTGTAATCGTACATTAAGAACTGTCAAGCGTTTTCGGTCTTGGTCTCGAACCTTCGTCAAATTTCAAGACAAGTCGGCCGCTGGCGGACGCGTAATCATCGAGGACAATCAATAATCCGAATGAAATGCAAGGCATTGCATAAAGCATTCAGACGACACCGCAACGTCGAATAATTTCACAGGAATCACGCATAATCTGCTCTTTCCTATACGCCATTAAAAGAAAAGACGCAAACACAGGCACAAGCGCAATAAGAAAACGAAAAAATGTGCTAATCTGTGGTAAGTATGCTTAAAAATCAGATGTGATCAGATCGGGAGTCTCTCAACTGACAGATTACCCACAATTTCAAACTTTCCATGGTCTCTCCCAATTCTTCACGGACATCCAACTTGAAATTGAAGAAATCTTAATTAAAACAGAAACAAAATAACTGAAAGTCCCGATCCTAAAGCTATATCATGGCTGGTAGACAGACAGTTTTAATGAAACGTAAGTAATGGAATGTAATTGAGAACAATAGTTGATGAAGTAATGAAGATCATAAATTTATAGTTGTTGCAGGTATGGCCTTGTAGTGGGTACACTAGCCTATGATAAAAAGTCGGCGGACGGTGAAATCGAAAGAAACGAAAGACCGAACGAAAGGAATGAGAATTGCGCGACATAAAAGGCACACATTGTGCGTCCGTTGATGACTCGTGTGTCAATTGCATATTTTGTTGGTTTTCGCTGCGCGCCCGACACCGGCGCTGAAAAAATGAGCAAAACCAGCAGATGGAAAAGATATTGTAGATACTCAACGTGTGTGCCCACAATGCCCATACTCGAAGGAGAAGAAGAAGTCTGAAGAAGTGAAGCCTGTAAGCTGAAACGTTCTGTCGCTCGCTCGCCAGCCAGCTCTACACTTATGGGCATATAATTATCGCGCGTTTTATAATATAATAAACATTCGTATTTTATTGATCGCGCTTTTGTTTCTGATTACTTTTATTATTGCATTGCATTGCACTGCCCTGCACTGCACACTCTTTATGCATTTTCAATCCAACATGAACCTAACCTAAGAAGTTTCATTTCTTGGCTTGCGTTTGGTTTGTTACTCGTATTTGAATATTGAAAATCTCAGTTAGGCAAAAGGTAATATAAACGAGTTTCGAATATAATGTAGAAACGAATGATTGGACGGACGGTCACTGGATAGAAGTTTACGAGGCGCCAAAGCAAGAACGCTGCGTATAATTAGCAATCTTTTGCCTTTCCGCCGCTCCGGCGCGGCGCATAATCATAAATCAGGGCAGCGTATTTCTAATTCAAGTACATGCCAACTAATCTGCGATCAGCGGCGATTAAAGTGCGTTCGTTGCATATGGGGAAACGCGCGATTTGCTGCGCATTCTTTCCAAGCCAAGTCAACCGTGTGTGGCGGTCCAAGATTATTCTTGTCTTGCTTTAGGTACGTAAACGTAAACGTACATACGTTGCTTGCTCTTACTTGCTTGCTTGCTTGGTAGGTACATATCTTAAGGTTGCAAAAGTTACAAAACTGAATATGTACTCACACACATCGGCGAGGCGTGAATACGCCAATAAATGCAATGCACTGCAATGCAATGCGATTTGAAAGTGAGACAAATTAATATGCGCACTGCTGAGACTTTTCAACGTCTCAACGCGATGATAATTACTGATAGGCGTTAAGTATTTCCTAACGTCTCAAGTAATAATAATGTCAAACACACAATCAATCCTCAATCCCCAGCAAAATCTCCACAAAATGAAAACTTGATTCAATTTATTTCTTTTCGCTTCTTTTTCTTACAACTTTACACTTGATGGAAACGTCTTAGTACGCCTGAATAAAATGTTAATTAACTCGTCAGTGCATTCACATTCTTAGCTGTTGGTTCGGCTCGAATGGCAATTTTTATTCACGATGATCATGTGCACCTAAAGTTTTTCGGTTTCCGCTCAAAAACCAAGCCAAGCCAAGCACAATATTAGTGTAATGTGGTGTTAGCGTAAAGGAATGCCTGAACATTGTCTATTGTCTTCGCGGACTCCCCATCGCTTCGAATTATTACGATACGAGGATAAGTTTACTTTCTCACCGGTCGCACGTTAATCAAACGCTGACTTCTTCGCTAAGAATAAGAAAAAACGAAGCACTACAAAGCTGCGTCCTTGGCTTTTAATTATTTAATTATTACTTAGTTATTTATTTACTTACTTGCGTTTTTCTTGCAAATACACCACACCCCACACAGCGATAATTTTGCAGTTTGAGTTCATTGAGTTTAAAGCTAAACCCCTTGCTTCTCTGCTCTTGGGCGCAAGGAAAGTTAATGAAAATTGCATTCAATTAAACGATAACGCCCTAATGTTTACACACAAAGTGCTCGAAGATTTAGCATCTTCTTGCGGGGATTTATTCAGCAATAACTCCGCTGGGTCAAGACTTGCTTTTGCATGCTTGCAGTGTGCGCTCGGTGAAGAAGAACAGAGGAGGAAATTATAGGGTTTCGATAAGAACATAGCGTAAATTGGCCAAAAGCTATAACAATTAATGTTTGCTATGCTAGCCAGCCCTCTGTAATCCAACATTCGGCATTCTTCAACTGCAATAATAAATAAATTCATATCTTTGGCAGCCAGCCAAAGAAATAATAAATTGTCCAAGGACAGTCTTGTGCTTGTATGAGCTTATAGTTTGCATATTCAACAACGAAAATAATCAGAAACGTTTTGTATAATAAAGCGTGACAGAAATGAGGCAGACAGACGGCAAAGAGAAAAATTCGAGGACGCGCCAACACCAACCACACCACTCACAATCAACTCAAAGTCTCAGGTGGTTGCTGTTGTTGCAACAGGTAGTTGAAGAATCAAACGCACAATACGACTATAGTATATCCGTCTGGTCTGGTTTGGTTTGGTCCCGTCTCAGGTACGGGTGTGAGAAGAGCCTGGCATTCAACGGATGAATGTTTTGTCTCCCGAACCTCACCATAGCTCTTCTCTTCTCTTCTCTGCTCTTCCTTTTGCCGTGCTTGAATAGATTCTTTACAAATGCGATCAAAGCCTCGGCATAGTTCAGAAACACCTCACGAATATGACTGAGAATGAGGAAAAGCGAAGAGAAGAAAAAATCCAACCTTGCCTTGCCGCGAACAGGTAGTTTCTCTGAAAATTAAATGTGTTCACGAATCAAATCACCACACCATACCAGTCGAATTTCAGAATGAGAATTCGAAGTCAGACAACATTAACTCCTGCTGTTCAAAATCCGCGTCCAACGTCCAAACAAATCCAAGTAAATGTGTGGCAATTGGCATTCGGTTCCCACACACACGGCATAAACATTTGAATTTCGAATGCGTTCGTTCAGGTGAGTTTTCTTGGTCTTGACTTAAGCAAAGCAGTTGGTTGTGCAATCGCAATCGAAGCCCGGCGCACGCATTCGTCGCATACAAACGATGCAATTAAAATTAAAATCACCTGGACGTATGTAAATGAAATTTTATTGACGAGTTGTTTCCACAGTATGTGTATCAGCGGAGCCCATCTTTACGCGAATAATGATCGTAATCACGGGCCACTGGTGGTGGCTAAATACCAAACTCAAGTGCGAATGCGAATGCGATGCGACTGCCGATGCAGAACTGCAAACAGTTTACGTTTTACGTCTAGCAGCAAAACGGCAACAATAAAGTGTAATTATTTGCTTTTTGTGATTGAAGATTACTCAGTGCGGGCCCTACTTCATCTTGGGGCATTCAGACTGCTGCTGCTGCTGGTGCATCTCATCTCAAGTCCCAACAATGCTCGTCGTCCAGCAGGACGAATGCGTTCCTTCGCCGCCACTCGACTAAACTCTGCTCCTCAACTATGCACGCTGCACAACAACATGCCAGCGAGTACATATTTTGAATACGCTCTGCTCGTTCGTTGGCTCCACCAAGAGAATCATCAGTCAGAGACTCCAGCTCCAGCTTCAGCTCCGGATTGCTGAGAATATGCAATCTCATCGTAAATAATTAATTTCGCGCTCATTTCGTTTCGTTACGTTTACGTTTAGGTTTACCTTCAGCAAATGCCCCACGTCCATGTCCACTTTTGTGTGTAACATACACGCAATGATCTTACTTCACAAGCCTCACAAGATTCTTTTATCATATTGATAATGAATCGCTGCTATATTAGAAAAGGAATACATATTTCTACTTCGTGCTCTACATTGACAACTGGCAAAATGTTGAATATTTCGTGAAGAAGGTTCAACTACTCTAACCTCGTGAATTTAACTGAAGTGAAGTGAAGTGAAATGCATTGAACTGGAGTTGTTCTAACAAATGTTGCACGTACATCATCCAACCTTCCATTATTTCAATCCGTACCCAGTGCCTGTACCTAGTGAAGTGTAGGTATGTGTCTGTAGAAGAATGGACAGCAAGAAGACATGCATGAGCAAGGTGCATTCTTGTGAGCACAACTCTGGACAACACTGGAGTCGAGTCTGGCAACAACAACAACAACGGTTTTATGACTAATTGGTTTAACTGTAACCGAATATTCTTCCTCTTCGACTATTTGTAGCGTAAAATGCAAATCGCTGGAAGTTCATTTCCAACACTCATTTATCTCTGCATTTTTCACGCTTGCGCCCAGCATTACCTTAAGCAGGCGAGCGTTTGTAAACTTTTACACAAATAAACATTAGTCAATAGGTATTTGTACCTTTCGGTACTTGCCTAATACCCGAACAAATTCTCAATTCTAAATCCAAAGAAAAAGCTTAAATCTTAAAGCTTAGAGAGAATATATGGATAACAAGGCAATAAATATGAATAAATGAGAACGTATTCATCACCAGAAGCAGTAATCGGACAGAATCCACAAATTATAATCAATTACGCGTCCAGGATGTTCCTGATTATGATTATTACGCAAGCACAAGCACAAACGCAGGCAAATTGCAGTGCGCCTGACAACGCCTATGAATCCTCGGAATCATTCAATAAATTATAAATATAAACATTGCAAGGCAAGCGCAAGCGCCTGTCAAGCATACTTATGCACTTATATTTATTTATTTAATTCGCAAGACACACAATCAATCCCGTCACTGAATTAGAATTGTTACTAACTTATTCTTCTCTCTGCTAAACGAACGCAGCGCAAGAGCAAACTATGTATTTCTAAGTGGAGAATAAATATGTATGGTACGCCTTGTTCGCTTTAAATTGGATTATGCTAATAGTAATAATCCTTGCTAAAGTTGCCAACTTTCAGTCGGGCATGTTCTACATAAGAGGCGCATATTTAGCGGCTTACGCTCGTAAGGATTTACACTGAATGGCTGCGTAGTGTGTTGTGTGTTGTGTTATCTTCCTTATTTCTGCTCACAAATAAGCAAAGCAAATGACAGACAAGACACATTGAGATAGATTTAACTTCAGAATGAATGACATTCTTATTCTTGGTTAGGCTTTGTATAGGAACGTATTTATATTTATGCATCTATGTGCTTGGTGACTAATTAAATTTAAATAAATTAATGAATATGTTGATTGAATACCATACATAGACGGTGTGTGCGCATTGACAATCAATTCCAAGTCCAATTCGCTTTGCTTTGAGAGGCGCGGGGCCCTTCAATGTTAATCTGACAATACATCATGATTACAACAATGGAGCTAATTAAGTGATAGCTGATAATTTATTAACGATTGCTGCAGTCCAGTGCAAGTGCTTAATTAGCATATTATGTATGCGCATGCGCATTAAGATTAGCATGCTAATTTCACATTCCTACATGCTCATTATTTTAACACTTGCAATTTCTACTCGTTGAGATTTTATTAGAATATTAGAAAATAATAAGACAATTTAATAATTTCCTCAAGCTTAAGACATTGTAAAGTTACGTATGGAGGTTCCTTTCCGTGGCTCAAGTTATGTTAAGTTAACAATCGACCGGGCGGTAATACATTGGATCATGTTACATACGAGAATGAACCTGGTCGACATGCAATGCAATATGTACAATGTTTTCTCTTTTCTCTGGGCTGCTTTCTTGTGTTTCTCCTTTCTTCGAACAATGCGCGAGAAGGATAGGAAGGAATGCGTCGATCAAACTCCTCGCAGTGGAAAAATGCAATACGACACCAAGTGCTGGCCGCACTTGTTGTTACACTCATGCCCAAGGAATCGAGAACAGAGTGGTTCTCTCATCCTGGTCACCAACCAGCCTATGCAAATGTAATGTGTCTACTTTTCAACCTATATTCTCTCCATTTACCCGAGACTGGACTGGACTGAGCTGAGCTGAGCTGAACTGGAGTTGATTTCACTGCCTTGCGCCTTGGACCGAGCTCAGTGCAGCGCATGCTGAATTATAATAAATTATAATAACAACGTGCCTCTTTAGTCATGTTTAATATCCCAGCTAATGCATGTACGGCGCGCGAGAAAGCCCACAAGTACCACTCTTTAGCATTGTTCCACTCGCGACTGCACTCAGCCCGGTTCAGTTCAGTGTATTACGCCCAAGTTATGCCCAACTTGCGCTCGGGTTACGGTTACACTCGACTCCAATTGACTGATTGTGGCTGTGAGGTTTCAGTCGATCTGAATTATCCTTATTGTATGTATGCACATGTAGGCAATCCTGATACTGATAACTCAGTATGTATACCTAGTGCAAGTGCAAAAATTTAATTCAAAATCCAATTTAACATTTATTACTTTCATAAATTAACTGCATAACTCGCATTCGTTATACATACGCAATAAAATAGCAGACTGACGCTTGTGCTTTTGCTTGTTCTTCCCTGGACTCTTCTTCACTTCACTTCACGACTTGAGAAACGTCAGACAGGCAGGCAAGAAGTGGAAGTATGACAAACAAGCAGCAAGGTAAGGTAAGGCAAAGCAATGCAAGAAATGAGCTTTGCAGTCGTCCAAAAGTCCTAAACGAAACGAAATAAAGCTTTCGTTTCTTATGAATTCCAGAAGAGATAATTAATTAACTGCGCGCATGTACATATGTACGTACGTACACACTCGAAGACAAAACATGTTTAATAGCTAATTAACAATTTCGTTACTTTTTCGTGTTTGTTGTGAAAATGACTATGACTTATCCGGCGGTTTATCAGCCGGAGTGTCCGTTTGTTTTTCGGCTGGCTTTTAATTAAACGAAACGCGCACAGAAATTTACGAGTGAGTGTCGCTCATGGATTAAGCTATGCAAGCAGTTCACGGAACCACCAGACTCCACGGACCCTGGGTCTGGGTCTGGGCCTTGTTCTTTACTTAGTCAAATATTTTAAGTTCGTTAGTGTGGTGCAAAGAACACAACAGCTCAGCACAGCACAGCAAGAAAAATGATGGGGGCCGCTGATAAAAATGTGCTATAATGATCACTACTTGCGCGCCGCATTTTCGTTAAAGCACGACTTTTTAAATTTTGGTACCTCGCTGATAGACATCTTCTCCAGGAGTGGAGTCACCTCTAAGTCCACCGAGACGACGACAAACCTGCCGCAATTTATTATTGCTCCAGACAGTTAATATTTATTTCTAACAACTCCTCCGGAGATAATTGCAAAGCAATTTAAATTTCGTGTTTAAACTGGTGTCGTGTTATCTTTTCGTAGGTTAAAGAACACCGAATTGCTATTATATGTAAATATCCGGCGAGCACTCTGCATGGCGCACGCCGAATTATTAACTTTATTTAAATTCTAATCACATTTAAAAGCCTCGAAATTAATCATATAATTCATAACTATTCAAATAAACCACTGACAGATTACCTGCTAGCTCTGCTAGTATCGTAATACATTCGAGAAAAAAGCCAAGCTCATATAGAAGAAGCGCACCGCTCAGATTACATTCTTGAGCGTAGGTAGGAAGAAAAAACCAAATCCACGTAAACGTAAACGTGAAGATTTACAGAGCGAGAGCAATAAATAACGCAAATGACACGAACAATTCTGCGATTGCGCAATTCTTAATTCACTTCTGCGTTTTTTGTCCTGACCAAATATTCACCTACAAGTTTACTTAACTTGCAAGACTTATCATTATTATAAATTAATGTGTGTTTTATCTTCGGCGTAAATATACGATGATAATAAAATCATCTCAGCAACAACGGGGAAGCATCATCTTCATGGAGCAGAGCGACGAAATCGTTTAAGAATTTAATTTATCGAATCGCCACGAATTATGCAATAAATAATCTTATTTATAATTAGTTGGCAAGTTATTAAGTCATTAATCAGCATCTTCCTCCAGAGCGACGCGACGCTTCGGCCAAAAAGCGACGACCAAAAACTGATTGTGAGTGAGCAGGAATCTACGATTTATTATGCTTTTCCTCGACGCGACGCAGGCACAAATAAATCATCTTTAAATAATTTCGAAATGTCGTGCAAGCCCGCAATGTCCCCTTATCCGTTCTTCATTAACCACATGAATTTATGGCTGAGTTTGGAATACGTATGCATCTGTACATGTATTTTATTTCTGAACATTCAAAAAATCTAAATTTTAAATGAAATCGGAAAATTAATTTTGTAAAAGAGCAGCTGGCATATTCCTGACTATACTAACACAACACCTTTGTTAATTAAGTTGCTTAAAAATCAATTAAACACCAGAATCAATTCGCCAATTAAACATTTCATGAACGTCTTTGATTAATGACGAAACGAAACAAAAGTGGTTTTGTGATAAATAGAAACGCATTAAATAATTAGTGGATTTCTAAGAGTTTCGTGTCGCGAGCAGAAAACGCCAAAAGCCATAAATAATTCATGAGTGGATTTAATGCAATATAATTGTAACGTCTAATTGATGCATTTATTCAGCTGGTCTCTGCTCCGTTGACACAAATACTTTCTATTTTTTGCCGCACTCGTTCGCCTTTAAGTTAGTTCTGCATTTGTAATTTCGAAGATTTTACCATATTTGTTATCGTCGACAAGTCGAATCCAAACCAAATGCTACGGATTTATTTTTTAATCTTATCTTTAACACGCACATTTCCGGTGGCATTTGTACATTAATTTGGCTTAGAATGTCAAAACACTAGCGCGTTGGACATAAATTAAGACGCGAAGTGTTGAACCGAAAGTGTGTGTGCATTATGCAACCGCAACTAGCCATCAAATACAACAACTTCACAAACAACCAAAAAAAAGGTGAATGTAGACCAGGGATGGCCAATTTAAATGAAATTTTACACAAAATAAGTGGATTCAAGGACCCCCAGGATTCAAGGACTACCATGATTCAAGCCAAAACCGTTTGGGCACCACTGGTGTAGACTGTGAATTGTGGATTATTTGCATTGGCGCCCAACCTTAAGGCAAAACAAAATTTTGTGGTTCTGGTTCGTTTTTATTTTTTTCTTGCTTGACTTAAGCCGAATGCGGGTTTTTCGGACGCGCAATATCTGCGTATCTGCGAGTACAACGAAAGCGCATTAAGCGCAAAATACCTGAGCAAATAATAAAGTGACATTCAAAAATGCCTCCAATTTACTCAAAATTAACCGCAACACGAGAATAAACCGAAGACGAAAGTTCAATTTGTATAATATGTTTCACATCCTACCAAAACCAACATAAACATTATTGCAAATTTATTGTAATCTTATTCGTTTGTTAAGTACGTAGTTTGTTTCGAAGCGAGAGAAAGTCGTTGATCGGTGATTGTTTCTGCTCCTTTCTTCGCTCGTGGTCATTGTCGAATCGAACGAAGCCGGTACACATTCCTGCGAGAATCAGTCGCAACATTCGTTCCGATAATACGATCGTTTTCAGCTCGATTAGCTCTTTCTCTTGGCGCTTGCGAGGCATGAAAACGCGCAGTGCAGAGCGCCGGCGAAACGCATAAAAATTTATGGTTCAATTACACAAAAAAATACTGCCGTAATTGGCACTTAACGCTTGATAATTGCGCGAGCTTTTGACTTTTCGACTCAAACTATGTGCAAGACTCACTCCAAAAGTAGCAAATTCGTCATAACTTCTTCTAGCTAAGGCGCCAATATCTTATCTTGTTAGTGGACAAAGAGAAAATCGTGGCAACTTGTTAAGACGCAAACAAATAAATGAAGAAAATAGAAAGTGTAAGACTGTGTAAGACTATTGATTAGCACGTATTCAGTTAATGCGCTTGCGCTTTGCGTTATGTAATTTTTCGGAATGATTATTAATGTTAATTGCCCATAAAACTTAAACTATGTAATTTTCTTTGCTCTCTCGCGACTCTAAAGCTCAGCCAGTCAGCCACGTATGCAATATGCCCACAAGAATTTCTTGTTAATCTGCGATTGCAATGAAAACAAAACTGCCTAGACCGCGTTCCACAACTGCACTGCTGCTGCCGAGCATGTGCGACAAAAAGCTGATTGATTTCATTGATTAATTAATCTTAATGAGCGCGTTCGCAATAAATTATCGCATTTACTGCAAAAACCAGCGATTATTAATCAATTACAGTTCATTACCATTGTTAATCGGTAATTAGTTATGTATTTTTGCAAATCTATTCCGAGAATATGATGGCGCTTAAGCATATTTGCACTTAGAATACCTACAATCTCAAGGCAAAGTTATCCTACCTTAGTTTTAGACGTTTTCTGAGGTCCTTGCATCCCCACAACGATCGCATACACTTCCACCTCGTAAAAATCCAATCCGATCTCCCGGTCCAGCTCCACAGCCGTGGACAGCACTCCCAGGCGCGTATCAATGTCAAACAGCCTGTCCACTTGCTGACCGTTACTCGTCACGTTCGTTACGTAATACTCGATCGCACTTTGATTCGCACTCGGATTCTCCATCACCGCGCGCACTGTCAGGATGCTCGTCCCGATGGGTTCGTTCTCGTAGATGTCGCCCTTGAAGAGTTCCGATTGAAACACTGGACCCCTTCCGGACGTACCTTCAGTTATGATGGTAACATAGGCATCTGTACTCTTCCTCTCCGACTGCACAGCCTCATCAGTGGCCCTCACGGACAACTTATATCTTGCCTCAGGGTGGGCTAAACTCTTCTTTAAAGTCAAAGCCCCAGTACTTCTATGCAACCGGAAAAGATCCCCATTCCCACTTGTCAATTCATAAGTGACCAAGCCATTCGTACTGGAGTCCAAGTCCTTTGCGAAAATGTTCATCACAAAGTTATTCCCAGAGTTATGACTTTGTCTGTCAAAGTTATAGTTTCGGGGGAGAACTGCAGCGTTCATTGAGACAAAAACGGGTGCATTGTCATTCACGTCCTCTACGATGACAGTCACTAGTTTTTCCGCAGAAAGGCGCTTCGTCACTGGTAGGGCTTCATCTGTAGCCACAACTGTCAACCGGAAAGTGTCGATTTGTTCGCGGTCTATGGGCAGCAAAGTGTGGATTACGCCCGTTTGGGGATTGATCGCAAAGTGCCTCCCACCAAGATGGTCCCCTTGGGGCTCCTGCTTTGCAATGGCATAGGTTACCTTGCCGTTTATGCCCGAATCCGGGTCTTCTGCAGTCACAGTGACAATTGGGGTGTGTACACGAATACCTTCCCGGATCTGTCTGACAATGGCAGTATTGGGGAAGCTTGGCGGATTGTCATTGGCATCCAGCACGTACACAGTCTGAGTTATGGTGGAACTCAACCTCGGATTACCATTATCCGAAGCTGTGATGTTCAAATGGTACACGTTCAGTTCTTCATAGTCCAGTGATTTGTGCAAGTACAGAACCCCGCTGGTGGGGTCAATGTGAAAGGTGTCTTTTCGATTGCCCACTGTGATCGAGTAGGAAACCTCGTTATTGATGCCTAGATCAGCGTCATGGGCTTTGAACCTCACCAACTCGCTATTGATCGCCGTGGTTTCGGATACAGAGATGTTCATGTACGAGGAGTCCGTGTCAAAAACCGGTGGATGGTCATTCTCATCCTGGACGTCTATAAAGACCGATGTTTCAGTGGACAATTGCTTGGTACCAGCATCGTGGGCCACCACTGTCAAGGTATACTTGTCTTTTCTCTCACGATCTAGGAGCCCCCCAATGGTAATTTGCCCTGTGGCATCGTCAACGACAAAAATGCCATCGGCATTCCCATCTTTTATCGTATAGAAAACATCCCCATTCAGTCCCTCATCTACGTCAGTCGCATACAAGCGAATGACAGGCGTGCCCACCATGGCACCTTCACTGATGGAAACTTTATACGGCGTTCGCTGGAATTTCGGCGCATTGTCGTTCACGTCGGTGACGTACACATTCACTTTAACCTTATCCTTCAACCTTGGGCTGCCATTGTCCGTCACGACCGCCTCGAAGCTCAGGAAATTCTTGCCTAAACTCGCGACCAGTTCTTCGCGGTCAAAGACATGCTGCGTTCGAATAAATCCATTCTTTGGATCGATCACGAAATCCGTTTGTTGCGAGTCGCTCATTGAAAATATCAATTCTGCATTGCGGCCCATATCCTTGTCGGTGGCTGTTAGCTTTCCCACGAAGGAATCTGGGGGTTCATTCTCCATAATATTGAAGGTGAATGTCATGTTTGTGAACTGCGGTGAATTGTCATTTTCATCTATGATATGGATCACTACAGGAACCACACTGAACCTTGACGGAGAGCCCAGGTCAGTGGCAGTCACTGATAACGAGTAATAATCCTTATCCTCCCTGTCCAGTGGGCTGCGCACATATAGGAGACCATCTGGAAACACCCCAAACTTCCCTTCAGAGTTACCTTCACTGATCGAGTAGGTTATATGACCATTCACCCCGTGATCTTCATCCGTGGCACTCAACGCAAAAAATCGCTTGTTCACCGGCGTGGATTCCACCAAGGAAGTCTCGTAAGACGTGTGATCGAAGATTGGCGTATGGTCATTGACATCTTCAATTTGCACACGTACAGTGTGCTTAGAGCTCAGCCTGGGGTCACCTCCATCAGTCGCCGTGACGTCCAACTGCAGAATGGTTCCTGGTTCAGTGGTAATTGGTTTGTTCAGGTAAATAACCCCGGTAGCCTCGTTGATTTTGAAATGATCCTCAGGGTTGTAGCTCAAATTATACGTTATTCTGCTGTTTATCCCAGCGTCGAGGTCTCTAGCCCTGGCTAAGTAGACTTCCTGACCCACAGCTGCGTTCTCGAACAACTTCACTTCTTCGCGTTCGCGCATAAACACTGGTTTGTTATCATTCAAGTCCAGGACAGACACAGTCACACTGGTTTTCCCGTAGGACAGCCCCACCCGCGCCACTACCGTAAGAACATATTGGATCTGCTGCTCGCGATCAATTTTATTCGCCGTGATAATTCGGCCCGTGTATTCGTCAATTTTGAAGTTATGCTTTGGGTCACCTTGGGTTATGTAGTAACTCACGCGATCACCTCCACGAACTTGCACCTTGCCCACGTCCCTCCCTGGACGTGTATTCTTCTCAGCATGGTCTTCAATGATTTCAAACTCGTAGCCAGAGTAGCTGTCGAAGTGGAGTTCTTCCACGTAGGATTCCTTTATCAGTTCGACAATTGCTTCCTCATTGCTGGTGTGGTCACCGTGATCCCTAGCGCTTATCTTCAATCGATAGAACGGTTTCTGGGCATTGCGCAGGTTTCCTTTGATCGTCACAGCACCAGTCCATTCGTCTACGAGGAAAAGACCTTCACCTCCGTTTTCAAGGCGATAAGTCACTACGGCGTTCTCGCCTTCGTCTGCATCGGTAGCAAACACTTTAGTTATCACTGATCCAGAAGCGATTGAGTCCGGTACAATGATGAAGTACTTTTGGGGATAGAATATTGGATTATTGTCGTTGATATCGAGAATTTCTAGATGAACAGTAGCTGTGGATGATTGTGGAGGGACTCCTTGGTCCCTAGCAATGACTGTTATCTCATAAGATGGAATTTTCTCCCGATCAAGTTTGGTTTTCGTGGTTAATTGTCCAGTAAGACTGTCAAGGGCAAAGGTGTCTGGATATTTCTGAGTTACCAAGTCGTGCAGCGTATAAGTGACACTCCCATTGGTTCCTTGATCATGATCAGCAGCAGTCAACATCGCAACCAGGGTTTTAGCAGGCGTGTTTTCACTCAAAGAGACATTGATATGACTCTGTGAGAACCTTGGAGCCTCGTCATTTTCATCCAAAATAGTGACCTTCAGTTGGGTGTATGCCCACTTAGGATTCGGGCCTCCATCCCTTGCGGAGATGTTCAACTCGACACTGCCTTGGATTTCCCTATCCAAAGAGGTCTTTGTTGTGACCAGACCTGACTCAATGTCAATGTCGAACCACTGATGCTCGTTCCCCGAGACGAATGCGTAGTAAATCTGGGAATTGACGCCCGAATCCTCATCTGTGGCAGTTATGCCTGCAGCGTAGGTGCCCGGAGGCGACAACTCGCTGAG
>NBZA01003199.1:19649-31827 GCA_003054995.1 Aleochara bilineata
ATGTGTGGTATGAGTGCTCTCGCAGTGACTGTTCTCTTGCTGTTGCAGTTGCTGCAGCGGCAGAGGCAGAGTCAGCCGCAGCCGCTCGGGAAATATTCAAGCACACATCAAGCAGCCATAGGCAAAAAGATTTATGATATAATAAGATGGAATAATTTTCAAATATACAACTACCAGCCAGCCGGCTCTAGACTCATCCATGCTGCATCATCGTGCATCGCGCAACATCACTCACGCTGTACTCGGTTTGGTCATTGCCTCATTTATGTGTATGAATAATGTCGGCGCATTTTATTTCTAAATGTTGCTGCCGTTCCATTGCCAGTGCCGGTGCCGGTGCGAATGATGCACATGTTGTTTCAGTTTCATTATGTTGCAGTGGCGCTGTCGGATTAGCATTTTCTGCTGCGCAGATAAGCCAATCAAGCTCGCAGGTCCATTGTTTTTAATTCATTATGAATAATCAGAGCCTTCTTCAGCCTTCCTCCGGCACACCGATTCATGTGTACATGCGTATCGCGGTTGAGTGATCATCATTTTCTGGATAATTTCATCATTCGAGCGATAAAATTCGCATTCATTTGCAGTTGCAGTTGCACTTGCGTTTCGCTTAATTCATTATCTCCTCGACGCGTTATTATTATTTGTTTGCGTTAATTTGCGCACTCCGTGCAATTACGTTTGTAATCAAAGGTAAATGTTAAAAATGTTTCAGACGGCTATGAGAGTTTAAGAAATGAAATGATGAAGAATTGTCTTGAGAGTCGTGGAGCTGTCTCGCCGCAAAGAAGTCGGACACCCGCTGATAGCAACCTGCTCGTGCGGTGTTCTCTCGCATGGCCTTCACATCGCCGCAACCCTGCCGCGCGCCGAGTTTTTGGGATTGTTCAGCATCCAAGCATCGCAAGCGCAAGCGCACCAAGAATTATTTCTTATTTCGGGATCGAAATGTCTTTTCGGACAGCCCGCGACGAGGATCACGTCTAGCCGGCTGCACCTCATCCATCTACGCGCGATGTTCGCCGGCACCCCATCGGTAATCATCCATTATTAATGCAGCTCCGAATTATACACAAACCGGCCGTGCCCCGTCCAACAAGCAATGACAAATCGTTCGATTTCCAGTGCATGTACTTTCTTAGAGGAAATCACTTTCATCTCGAGCTGCATCTATGAGATCTTGTAATCGGTTGCGTATGCAAATGAGACCACAATGCGGTGGGAGGCTGTAGAGCGTGCGAAGTGCTCTTCTTTTCCTTCGCTTGCGCTAATTTTCTCCTTGCATGCCTGCGCGTTCCGCGTGTATGCAGAGAAAGAGCCTTCCTCCTTGGCTGCTGCGGTTCATTGCAAAGTTTCAACAACTATGCGACTGCCATATATGCGCTTAATGTATCTGTTAATATACTTTCTTCTTGTTTTATGGCCGCCGATGCTGCGCGATGCCTGCCCAGCGCGAGCAAACACTTCCAACGAAATCAAGAATGCGTTTCGTAATGATTCTATAATGGTGAATTAATAACGATGGAGAATTTATATATTTTTTATAGAATAATATGCGCGCGAGGCATTAACCTTATAAAACTGGCAAAAGTCTTCAACGTCCTCAACTCTTGCAGAGGAAAATGTCTTCTTGCTAGAAATAACACAAAAGTGCGATTAAGTGATAAAAATCACTGAAGTTTCCTGAGAAATTGTATCGGCGCATTGAGAATATTTAATTCCTTCTGTTCTATGTATTCGAAGGAGGATTGTGTATGCAAGTCACATGAAAAGACAAGACATTATTAAAAACCCATCTGTTATTCTAAGCGCTCGCTGCCACCTGGCATAACATAAGCATGGGTATCATAATCGCTTCCCAATAAATTCGTTACTCGTCGCGAATTATTGAAATGTTTACGCGTATGTAAATTCAATATTGTGAGTTTACAGGCCCACACCGCATACTCGAGCTTGCATCCTGGCAGTTATCTCATCATAATTATGATACTTGTTGCGCGGTATCGCATCGAATATGGTACGATAATTACAGAGGGCACGTCGCACTGAGCGGCACTCATCGTAATTTTTTCGGACCTCGGACCGTTTTCGAATAATGCACTTACACGGCTCCGAAACTAAACGAACGCATCGCAAGACGAAAGAAACACATGTTATGATCGTTAACGAATTAACGTTTTATAAGGTGTTCCCTGGGTTGGCGGCTCGCAATGTTAGATGCCGATGCAGTTTACGCTTTGAGTACACTTTGTAGATGACTTACGAGCGTATTGAGCGAATATGCTGAAGACATGGCTAATGCGAGTCGAAAATATGAACGGCGAAGCCTCCCGGGGATGTGATAATTTCAGTACAATACGAAAATTTACAGCTGGCGATTATGGCGGAGGAAGGAAGGCTGTCACAATTATTTTCACAAATAATTTTCCACGGTGCCGATCGCCGGATGGCTCTGATTCATCACTTAAGTGCATCCATCGCATGATCCACCTTCGTTCGCGATCCGGTCGCGACGAGACGTGCACCGCTCAAGGTGGTTGATAGTGGGCCGTAATGGCTCTTGGAATGAATTCCGCGCGGCTGACATGTTGACAACATAATAGACTAGCAATATTGATTAGATATTGAATCTCAGTATCCCTATCCCTATCTATATCGATGCGCTTCAGCCACACTAATGAATCCCAGCAGCGTGCAAGTCTGTATCCTTGTGTGCGTGATTTACTTATTGTATTCCTTGTTTTTGTTGCTTGCTGGCTGCGTAAGAGCAGCATCTTGAATTTATTGAAAAAAGAAGCAACATTCGCTCTAGTCGTCTAGCGATTGGTAACCGGTATCTGTACCTGTGCCTGTAGCTGGTAACTAAACGCCTGAGCGCACAATTTTTTCGATTGTAATTTATGAGTTCTATGGACTTTCCCTCCGGGTGCAAGCATCGCGTGGAGAATTTTTCCAACAAAATTATCAAAAGAAGACAAATAAAGCTGACGATGAGTGCTTGCGCATGCTTGCTTTGCTGGTGATTGCGATTGCGAGACTTACCGGATGGATGGATGGATGGATGCCTGTTGTTGGTTATCTGCCTTTTAAGTAAACTTTTTGCGCGCTTTTCTTTGGAAGTCACTCACATCCCAGCCGGTGCTGCACCGCGCTGCGCGACGAATGGAAGAATGCAGCTGAAGCCCGCCGCGCTAATTAGCGTTATAAATAACGCAAATTAGCGAAACATTTTTTTGAAATTTTTGTAATTAAAAAGCAAGTTTTCGTCCAGTGTCCGGTGTGTTCGCCTTGCTGGCTTTGGGCACATTTGTATGAATGCCAACCGCACCAACCAGCATCCGCGCACCAAACGAAGATCAAGATAAATTTTATATTGTACCGTCGGCGGCGTGCAGTCGCAATGCAGTGCCTCGACCACGGAGACGCACCATTACAATGCATCAATAAACGTCGATAAATATGCGAATCGGTCGGCATATTTGTTTAATAATGGTCACGACGCGCCCGCCGAGGAACGTTTATTAATGATGCGGTTGTGACACTGTCAGGTTCTGCATTGCATTGCATTCGGAAAATGTAAATGCCGGTGAATGCTCTTCCTAATTGTAACTTATTGCACATTATTCGCACTTTGAAGAAAGGAAAAATAACTGCAATTCTGCGACAACGCTCCACGTGATTATAAAACCACAAATACCGCAAACAACACAACGTTGTACAAACTGCGATAACATTTTTGCATTTGTTGATTGCACGTTTGAAACCTATGCATGTGCCAGTGTTGTTTTCTTAAGATAATAACTAGTTATCGTAGAGTTCAGTTCAGGAACGAACAAGTTTTAACACTCACAGAACAGCTAGCTCCATCTACAGAAAGTGTGTTATAACAACTATAATCTTAAAACTTTAAAAAGTTGGATACTCTTCTGACTTCTGTTTTAAGTTTTTTTGTTTAATAATTAGTTTGTAGATTTTTACATCGTATAAAAATTAAAACAATAAATGTTTAATTATTCATTCTATCAGTTGATTATGAATTGTATTCAAACTCTGAAACAAAAATGCATAATCAGTATTATCAAAAATGTTGTTCTTGAAACAAATTGTTAGAATACTAAAGTAAAGCGAACCCAAAACCAAAAAGTAAGCAAAATACTAGTATCGCAAAACTACAATTACCATTAACTGAACAAGTCATTAATGCAGAATACGACTGTCAGCAATTTGAGTGTCATCCTCAATAAGTTTGTGATGTATTGAACTCAAGGCCTAAATGCACACAAAACAAACAAAAAACAAAATTATACTGTTCTACTGTCTACTCCTACCTGACTCACCTTAAAATACTTCACAGTCTTGACCCGTAACTCTAAAGTGGCATCGTCGTCGCAGACCATAATGGTCTGGGGATGCTGCTGGAAGGCAGACACCGTCCACATGTGATTCACCCCTTCCTCGATCGCCTTGTACAACGCGAATGACTTATGCGTGCCTGTAATCAGAATCATCACTTCCTTGGCGTCCATTACAGTGCCCACTCCGACAGTGAGAGCCGACTTAGGAACTTTGCTAATGTCATTGTCGAAGAACCTCGCGTTAGCTTCCAATGTATCTTGAGCTAGTGTCTTCATCCGTGTCCTTGATACCAACGACGATCCCGGCTCGTTGAAGGCAATGTGGCCATCAGGACCAATACCCCCAATGAACAACTCAACTCCCCCAGCTTTCTGGATTTCTTCCTCGTATTTCTGGCATTCGGCTGCAAGATCATCTGCGTTACCATCCAGCAGATGAGCGTTCTCAGGAGCAATATCTATGTGCTTGAAGAACGTATTCCACATGTAATAATGATAACTTTCAGGATGATCCCGGGGAAGCCCGACGTATTCGTCCATGTTGAAGGTTTTCACGTACTTGAAAGATACTCTTCCTTCTTTATGGAACTTTATCAATTGCTGGTACATGCCATAAGGTGTACTCCCTTAAAAGTTTATTTTGATTAAGAATATTCAGTGTTCAATGTTAGTGTAATTAAACTTTACCTGTTGGAAGACCCAAGACAAAATACTTATCTGCATTGGGCTTGAAGTCATTGATTCTCTTCATTACATATCTAGCAGCCCACTCTGAGACTTGCGAAGAATGATCAAGAATGATGAGACGCATCTTGAAAGTTGTAACGGTACTTGTATACTAGATATATTTGTAGAAAACTTAACTCTTAAACCACTACTGCACACCAAGCACTATGCACTGAACTCACAATCAAGCTGAGCACTAACTAGTAACATTCAAAAGCCCGGCATGCAATTAAATCAAGAAGTACTTTATCATGTGACGACTGATAATGTTATTGACCCAATGAAATTATGGGTACCTACTATAGTATTGGTATTTGTTTAGGAAAGATAAGGCCGAACATAATCATGCAATTAAACGCATTTAAAAAGTATACTTTGTAATCAGAATTCGATTCAAGTGGCGTAAAGCATTCGATTATTATAACATTCCGATTAAGATTGTTTCAAAGCGAGCAAGAAAGTAGCAATAGTTATGAGGTTATGAATGACTACATACTTACTTTGCTTTGCTTACGTTGAATTCCTAATAAAGTAATTGATCCCAATTTGGAGATGCACAAGGAAAAGCACTTCTTACGCGATTTATTCGGGTTTAATTCTTACGTTCTGATCGGTTTGAGGTCGTCCACTCAATTAAAGCAGACAACGATGACCATCAACTTATATGTCGACAGAACCAGTATAAAAACAAGACTGCACAGCAACGCATAATCCGAATGCACGTACTCTAAGAACTTGAATAGCAGTTTTACAGTTTTTAGATAATTTCTATTTAGAAGCTAACACAAAATAAAACAAGATTATCACTTGACTTCATCTGGAAAGACTGAATATTGTGTTCATGGTTGCCTAATATTATCAAAAAGTCAAACTTTTAAAAAGTTTTTATATTGACAACACAATAATAATGTATATATAGTTACTTATATTCATGTACAAATCACCAAAATATCACAAATAAAAAAGGAAAAATTTTCAATTTCTACGCTTAACGCATGCGTATTAAGTTAATCGTTAAGAATTGGTTAATAATTATTATAATAATGTTAGATATATGTTTATTCACATTATAACAAGGTGATAGTGGGTAATACTATTTCCTACGACATTATACAACATTTAGCTGTTCGTTTGAAAGCCCGTAAATTATTTGTTTGGTTCGTAATGAATGTACGCAATCAAATTATTTAACTCCCAACAGCATAACACAAACTAGATAATTTTTATCTTGGATAAAAATAAACTGTTTACCAACTTATTGATAACAAATGCATACGAACATAAAAATGATGAACACACGTAAAAATTAAACAAAACTAAATTAAGTAAAGCTGTTTTGAACAAAAATTCTGCTAAAATAATTGCCACTAGTAAATTAATTAGTTTAATTGAATTAATTTAATTGGTGAGTTTGTTTATTCAGTTGCAATATCCAGGAAGTGAACTCTAATTACTACCGCAACCCAGTAGTTTGCAACTTACAATTCAAGCCTCTTCTTTATTATTAGTTTCCAACGAAGATTCCGTGGGTTTTTCCGCTATGTTTTCAAGAGGCGGCAGCGCCTGATCGATGATATCGCGATAGTAGGAGCCAAACACGCTAGTGTTGTGTGAGATGATGCGTAGGTATTGCCCGGCGAGCGCCGTCAGTTCCTGCTGAAGCGACGTCAAGCCGGAAGGCACTTTCTGCGGGGCGGCCGTGCAAGAAACGATTATATCGTGGAAGAATTCCTTGACACGGCGTTGCACCAACATGCGAATCTTGTGGTCTTCTTTCACAACATCTAGGATCAGATTTGTGATAATCTTCGCGTTTTCGTCGTTGATTTCACTCATTGAGTGTTCGCGTTGGGCTTCTTTGATGTCATTGACTACTTGAATAGCAATACTTGGCAGTAAGTCATTTAAATCACTGAAATAATGATTAAACGTTATTACAAAAGTTTTAAGTAGTAATTCAAAGTGCAAACCTTTTCTTTTTATATGATTGCATAATTATACTTATGTGTTCTTTCAAATTCTTCTTAAAAGTATTCAAAGTGTTCAAGTCAGAACCAACATTGCTCATAACAATGAGTAAAATCGTCCCCATGAAGATAGTTTTCTCGCTCTGCATCTGCAAAACTCGTAGTCTTTCTTCATCCATCATGAATGTTTCCGGGTAGGGCTCATTCTCGTCCCACTCGAGCAGTTCTATCACTGCATGTATGAGCGTGTCCTTCATGTGATTCCGAACGTATGTCTCTCTGTCGATGTTGCTCGTAGATGACTCACCTGGGCTGGGATGCAAATGTCTGAGGAGCCATTTTCTTGTCACCTCCAGCCCGTCTGGATGAATCGCAAGATACTTCGCAAACTTTTCGCGCTCAAACTCTACACTTTGCGCGATAATCTCCGGCTTCGCAAAGGCAATCGTGAAGTTGGCCATGTCCAGTGCCATCAAATCAAGTGTTTCCAGAATTCCTCTGAAAGTATCAACGACGTCGGTTCTTTCTGTCAATTCTTTGATTTTTTCGTCCCTCACGGGCGCACACAGTTTACCCATTACTGAGATAACATACTGCGCGTAGTGCTTAAAGTCGAGAATGCCTTGCTCTACCTGTTGTTTTATTAATGCGCTGTCGAGAACTTCCGCTATCTGATGGCGGAGTTTGGTGTGTTGCGGAAGTAGAAGATCAAAAAGGCCTTTTTTGATATCTTCTAACAAAACCAACGCCTACAAAAGTCAATTAATTATTGATTTTAATGTTAATTTATGAGTTGAATCAATTACATGTTCATAGTTTGGAGGATCTTCCTCAAAGCTCTTTCGAAACATGTCCCAATACGCGCGCACCATGTTATCTTTAATGGCTTTGTGCAAGGTGTTATCTTCAGGTTCATAGCGCTGCAGTCGAAACTCGTTATCGACGACAATTTCGTGCACCAGAGCCATATCTTTCATGCTGTTAGCCGCCTGCATTATTTCCTCCAAAGACACGAACTTTGGCGGTGAGGCTGAAGTCAGACCCGTCGTGACCATGAATGTCTGTGAAGTGGTTCTCTGTCTATGGTTTTTTTTTGAATTGTTAGAGTTGGAAAGTTTATGAATTTTTGGGTTTTCAATACCTTTTACCAATTCCAATAGCAGAACCAATGTTGTCCTCAGTCCCACTGGAGCACTCACTCTGTGTGCGCAACCTGCTCCCGGACGATCCATCCATGTTCATGGGATCAGACGAAGTGCCGTTGGGTATATTCTCGCTCATATTGCAGCTCTGAAAAGGTTTCCACTATGACGACACCAACAAAATCACTAAACTGGCCTTAAACAGGTCATGTGTCTATTCTCAGCCGTTTATTGTGCAATACAATGCAATAGATGCGCTTCCTCAACTTAAACCTGAGTGAAGCGAAGTAGAGTACAACATCAAACTTACTTATAAATTATACACAAAATCAATAGCCAGAAACTTCGGAGCAAAACTTAGCAGATCAGGAAATGTCTGACTCAATTTGATACTTGGACAGCTAAAACGTTGAAGTAGAAAAGTGAAATGCACATTATTTCTTACCGTTAATAAACAACCTCGCGCTAAATTTAGAAAGTGCAATTCAATTACAGGACGGTGTTCATTTCACCACGCACCACAACACAACACAGCTGAACAAATCGCTACAAACACCAAAGAAACGATGAATTTCGGTGAATTTCGTCTGATTCTGATTGATTGTGAGTTAAAACGCAATACCTCTGTCGATGCCTCCCGGAGGATACTTCTCGTGAACGGACGAAATGCGATGTTAAACACTGAAAATTTGCGCGTACTGTTTTTGTATGCGAATGCTCACAATGAAATGAAATAACAAACTCACGCGACTGTAGACATCGAACAGCTGACTCCCAATCGCTTCCTTTGTCTCGCTCCCTCACAGAGTGGTTAACCTTGGTTGAACTCTTGCTTTGTTCACTCGATTCCTTCTAAGAATTTTCTGCGCATTTTCATATGCTCGCGCTTTGCCAACAATAATTCTGCGAAGAATATCGTCGGCGACAGCGGAAAAGCATTGACATGACAACAAGTTTCCTAATTTGTAGAATTAATTTTTAACTTGTCTGTTTGTCTCGATTTGAATGATTAACAAAGGCAGCAGGTGCCGATGAGTCACGATTCCGATTCGGCCGGATCGTTGAGGTTATGAACTTTGTTTTCGTACAAGCTTTTTTAAGTATTTCGGCATTGTTTATACAAAACTATAAACTAATATGAAGACTGTCTTAATGGTGGCTGAAAAGCCTTCATTGGCTGGGTCTTTGGCACATATTTTATCAAATAATAAGTGTACCTCACGAAAAGGTAAATTATTGAAAGTTTCAAGAAGATAGTATTAAAATATAGTTGATAATTACAGGCTTAAATGGGTCTTGTTCTGTGCACGAATGGAGTGGTACGTTTCTCAACCAACCCGTTTGGTTCAAAATGACATCGGTTTGTGGTCATGTCATGAGCTTGGATTTCATCGGCAAGTACAACAACTGGGATAAAGTAGACCCGGTTGAGCTATTTACCTGTCCAACTGAGAAGAAAGAAGCAACACCCAAACTAAAAATGCCGCTTTTTCTCAGCGTAGAAGCGAAAGCTTGCTCATATCTTGTCCTGTGGTTGGATTGTGACAAAGAGGGCGAAAACATTTGCTATGAGGTTATGAATGCTGTTGCAAAGAGTTTCAACGGCGACGTTTACTCCAACGCAGTGACATACAGAGCCAAGTTTTCTGCGATTACTGACAGAGATATTAAAGCTGCATTCAACAACCTTGGCAGGCCAAATGAGAATGAAGCTCGGAGTGTGGATGCCAGACAGGAACTCGATTTGCGCATTGGATGCGCGTTCACGCGCTTCCAAACAAAGTTCTTCCAAGGTCGCTACGGTGATCTGGATGCGTCTTTGATTTCTTATGGTCCATGTCAAACTCCCACATTAGGGTTTTGCGTTCAGCGTCATGACCAGATTCAAACATTCAAGTCTGAGAATTACTGGGTAGTCCAGGTTAATGTCAAGACCGGCGACGGGCAGTTAATTCACTTGGAATGGCAGCGTGTGCGATGTTTTGATAAAGAAGTAGGAACAGCTTTTCTGCATGTTGCTAGAGAGGCGAAAGCTGCCTTGGTCACTAGTGTCACAAGCAAGGAAAAGTCAAAACCGCGACCTACCGCCTTGAATACGGTTGAACTTATGAGGGTTGCCAGTTCAGGGTTGGGCATGGCACCGCATCATGCGATGCAAATTGCGGAAAAGTTATACACTCAGGGGTACATTAGTTACCCCCGAACTGAAACCACTCGGTACCCCGAAAATTTTGACTTGCATGGCGCTTTGAAAATACAAGAAAACAACCCTGACTGGGGTCGAGACGTTTCTGAGATTCTTCGAGAAGGTATAAACCGACCTAAATCGGGACACGATGCAGGTGACCATCCTCCTATCACTCCGATGAAAGGCGCTACGCGTTCTGATCTTGACGGAGATTCTTGGAAATTATACGATTATATCACTCGCCATTTCATCGGAACGATTTCTCGCGATTGTAAGTATTTAAGCACGAAAGCTGTTTTTGATATAAACGGGGAAGTCTTTTCGGCGACTGGGAAGACACTTTTGGATCCCGGGTTTACGAAAGTGATGACCTGGCAGGAGCTGAGTAAGGGGGAAATTGTACCAACGTTCCACGAAGGAGAGATCGTGCCTATACTAGAAACGAAATTAACTGAGCATCAGACTTGTCCTCCGGATTACTTGACTGAGTCGGAGTTGATCACGTTGATGGAAAAGCACGGAATCGGCACAGATGCTTCAATTCCGGTTCATATTAATAACATTTGTCAGAGAAATTACGTGACGGTGTCGGGCGGTCGCAGGTTGATCCCGACTACTTTGGGCATAGTTTTGGTACATGGATATCAAAAGATAGATCCTCAGTTAGTCCTTCCTACAATGCGTTCAGCGGTCGAAGAGCAGCTGAATTTGATCGCTTTGGGTAAAGCGAACTTTCAAGCAGTGTTGAAACACACTGTGGAGATATTTCGGTTAAAGTTTCAGTACTTTGTTAAGAACATTGATGGCATGGATCAACTTTTTGAAGTTTCTTTCAGTCCGTTGAGTGCTTCTGGTCGCGCATTTTCAAGGTACGTTTGCAACTTACATTGGAATTGTACATTTGTTAAGAATATTTGTTAATTTTACATTGGTTTTGATATAAGTTTTGTTATTTCAGACCATTGTACCTGTTTTCTAGGTAAATCTTAAGTCATTTGTGTTGCTTGCTTCACTTAATTGCGAAAATTAGTTCTAGAAACTCAGTCATAACACTTTCTTAATGGTTTTTGTTTTCTTGCAAGTTGTTTACTGGTTAATATATAAAAATCTTTAATTAATTTTCAGGTGTGGTAAATGTCGCCGTTACATGAAATATATCCAAGCGAAACCCCAACGTCTGCACTGCTCTCAATGCGACGAAACTTACTCTTTACCTCAAAACGGTAATATTCGTATCTTCAAAGAACTGAAATGTCCGCTTGACGAGTTTGAACTTCTCTCCTGGACCATGGGACCCAAGGGCAAGAGTTTCACTTTTTGTCCTTATTGCTACAACAACCCGCCCTTCAGGGATATGAAAAAGGGCGGCGGGTGTAATTCATGCACACATCCTAATTGCCTGTACAGTTTGAACAGCAATGGCGTATCGAATTGCATCGAATGTGAGTTTGGTATCCTGGTATTGGACCCCAGCAGTGGTCCTAAGTGGAAGTTGGTGTGCAATAAATGTGACGTCATTGTGCATTTATTCGACGACGCGCAGAAGATCACAATCGAAGATGACGTCTGTGAATGTGGTACACAACTGATCAACGTTCGTTACCAGCCGGAGAAAACCAAACTGCCGAATGAAGTCGCTGAGATGACGGGATGCATGTTCTGTAAACCTGAGTTTGCCAAGTTGGTGGATAAACATAAAGCCATTAGCAACAAAGCCCGGCCAAGGGCTTTCCATGGTGGTAGAGGACGCGGCAGGGGAAGAGGTCGCGGAAAGCAACCGAAGGATAAAATGGCGCAACT